>JASAND010012718.1:0-53280 GCA_030248195.1 Trissonchulus latispiculum
TAGACGATTCGAACCAAAAATATTCGACAAATAAAGCCAGACTATTGATTATTGCTGAATCAACGAAATAATAATTGCGAATTTAAAATAAAATCAAAAAGACAGTGATTGAATTTTTTTTCAGTTGGTGTGAAGTTTACTTGCATAAATACATCATAACTTTGCCATACTATAATTATAATATTTGGATAATTTCATAAACTGCTTACGAATGCTTAATCGTTAAATCAAACATAATGATAGTCAAACTAGGAAAAAATAAGGTATTTACACAAACTAAAATGCCATTAAAATGGTGATTAAAATCAATTACAGCGTCGACAAGTTATCTGAAGGAGTGATGAAAGATTATCTTGTTTGGGTTACATGGACCTGAATAATTTTTTAATCATCCGAAATATGAATAAATCAAAATCTAAATTAAATTCTTTCCAAATTCATAAATGCATACACAAATACTCCGGTGCCAACTTCATCTTTAATTTTGTCATTTTTATCCAATGCACTTTCAGCACGTGATGTGACGAAACACGCATGCGTATTTGCCAGTTTGAGAACTCAAGATGGCGGATGCTGTAGCTACAACACTTAGTGAAAATGTTGGGTAGGTGAATGGCAGTTTTAGTCAGTTTTCTCTTGCTATAGAGATGTGTAGTCTTTTAAATCGTTATCATATGATTATTCAGAGAGTTTTGTTGCCTATGAAAGCTTGTGACGCCAAACTATTGAGAATTTTTGCAAAAATATCCATTTTTCGCCCATTGGGCTCCCTTGTGATCCCATCCCAGGCCTCTAGTGCCCTATTTTTGAGATAAATTTCCATGGAAATTTACTTATTTTGCTCTGTAGAGCTTGAAAAACATTAGCGAAACCAGATTTTTCGTTTTGCTGGATGCAATTTTTGATTGTTTCTTGATATCAAGACTTGACTAGTTTACCGGTTGGGTTTGTCGACTCCTTACTGCTCCTTACATGGCAAACTTAAATACTTGGGGGAATTATGTACTTCAATCAGAAGAGAATACTTGTGTTTCTGGCGGTCATGTACGTTCTCAAACACTGCTGAACAAGATTATATTTTATTTCAAATGGACCATCCATAATCGGAATCTACTTTGAGCAAACGTTGATTAAGCTATGTTCCATATTATCTGTAAAAAATATATACTGCAGAATTACAAAATGTGCAGGAGAAGTGTCTTCATAATTTTACTCTATCCTGTCGAATAATTGCCGTCTTTGGCTTTGATCAAATTTGTGAACAAATTCAATACCTATAACATCCATTGTATATACGCAAGTGGCCGTTGATATTGTATTAGCCATTTTGTTTTTTCAGATTTAAAAGTGAATCGGAACAAATTGTTGATGCGGAAATTGCTGCTGAACATGTCGCAACAGATTCTTGTCAGAGGTTTGTAGAATTTGGTTTCACATTTTGCTTTTCATTTTCTGCTTTCATTTCATGCTCCTCCTTTACACGGCACCCTTGTTATTAATACTTGAAGGCTGTGAATTTGCCCGGATTTTCTCCTCTAAAGTTATTGCTTGTTGCATGCTTGAATAACTTGTAAACTTACCTATAGCGTATGTGTTCAATTTACAAAAATAGCTGAAGTAATTTTACCACGCTCTGCTTTGCTCAGCATGAAACGAGTGGTGCACAGAACAGAATTCAGCAGTTGTTACCTACCCTACCACCTATCTTAAGAATTTCTTACCCAACTTTACCATTTTTGTCAAATTGCTTCAAAGCTTATGTATATGCAAATAGCAGTTTGTCGTCGTTCCGCTTGGAAGCAAACACTGTTGTTTGTTTGTATGTTAATTATTGTCGTGGAAAGACCGATAGATCTAACTTGATTCTGTGTAATACTCTTTAACACTTTGGGCTGGGGGATACACTCAGCGTTCGTTAGAATTTCCTTTATCGTATGGAAACTATTTACTCAGCTCTAAAAACTCAAGCTACGATAAATGTCAAGATGTGTACATTACGCACTTCTTAAATCACAGATACCATGCTTTACCGTACGTATTAGCAAAATTGACAATTGGCATACATAAACAGACGTTTGTTTGCCGTAATATGGAGATACGTATTACATTAATGCCGCTTAATAAATAACGTATTGTCTTAGACGTAAAAACTGTGTGCTTACGCTAGCAACACAAATCGAATCTTATCGACTGCCACTAATAACCCTTCTTCATACCTATTGGCAGGTTTTGAATTCAACATTTAATATACGTGAATTATATTCTGTCTTCCTTCTAATTTATTCCAGCGTTGTCTCCTCTTCCTTTTTATGTTTTGTATATACGTATAATATCTAAAGTTAAGTTCTAGCTACGCAACAATAATTGCAGTCACCTACAATGTTCGTAATTTTTTCGGACTCCTGGGGAATGTGTTAAAGTGTGACGACTATTGCTTGTTTATCTACAAGTTGTCTGAACGAATATACAATTTAATTGTTTTAGCTTCACTGCTTCCTGTGCCACCGCTTCTTCCCCCCATGATCAGCAGTCCTGTTCCAATGTTGAGCACAAGGAGGATCCGGTTGTTGTGAGTAATCATGATGTGGACTCGGCATGGGGAGCTGACGGCATTGAGGACGCTGCCTGCGAAGGCGGAGCGGCGCCTGAGACGTCTGCGGCGGCCCATGCCTCCTCGTCCCAGGAGGGCCTCGAGCCGATGGACACGGAGCCGCCTGGGGACCCCTCAGCTCCACAGGATCAGGATAAATCCCAAGAGTGCCATGATGACGGTATGTCTTGTCATCTGTATGCATACCTGACATTGTGGGCTTATTATATGGATTTTATCTGGGGGGGGGCTTCTTGGGCCACCGGCATAAAAGTCCGAGAGCAAGAAATTTTGGTGTGGGGCGGGGCGAACATTTTTCTAAAAAATGTCGCTATTTTTTGGCATGCACGGTAAAAGTTAATTTTTATTACAAATATACAGGCAGATCTTATGGTCAAAAAGGCTACAAATAAGTAAAAATTTCAGGTTATGCCGGAAAATGTTTGAAAATTTGGCTTTCCGAACAAAAATTTGGTACAAAAAGGGACACCCTCTGGTTTGGGGGAAAGGTCGTTTGTAGGGGCCCCACCCCCTCCCTCCCCCACCAGAACAAGTCCAGAATTAACACACTGTCCGATTCCGACGGTTTATCAAGTCCATCTTCTAATATTTATATACTTGAAATTATAATAATGATTATCCGGTAAAACAGCAAATTTTGGTGAATGTGCAGTGAACGTATTATAGTTAGCGGAAGCTTGCCTCACAAATAACAAATAACAATTTTAATAGATTTCTCGGAATTTGTTTTGAATAGAGTTTGATTTCAAATGTTCTTTCTGGTCAGAATAGTTTGGATGTTTTATACGCGCTCTGTTTCCCTTACGTAGTATGTTATGTATACTTGTTCCACTTTTCCTCTAAAGGTCCACCGAGCTTGTACTGACCGGAAATCCTTTGATTCTACCATTTTCCTATTTTACAAAGTCTGAAATAAATGAAAAATTTTGGTGTAAGTACATAAGGTTTGATTACCATTTCATCGTGTCTTTCTGTACGACTAGCTTCATAACTTTCTTTATTGACCGTTCCTGTTCATTTCTTTTTCTCTGTAGACGCTGAAACTGCCAGCAACGATGAAGGGAGCGGATCCTCGAAGAACGACGACGGAGAAGAGGAAGAAGAAGAAGAAGAGGAAGAGTCACAAAGAGAGCCTGATGAAAGTGGGAGTGATGGGGATGGGAGCAATAATTCCTTGGAAGCCGTCGACGAGGCGGAAAGTCACAGTGGCGGGAGTGAGGAGGAAAACAAGGAGGATGAGACCCTGATGGATGCGGAGGAGGAGGAGGATGGACCGGGGACCGGCGCTCTCACCACCTCTGCCCCCACGGTGCCCTCCAGAAAACGGAAACTCTCGGATGATATTAAACAGGTGATGGGGGAAAACTTCAGTCGGTCTTTAGCTGAATTTTCTCGGTAGATAAAAATAAATGATGAGGTGTCAGATAATGAGGGAAAGGGATATCTTGTTTTGAGGGTGTTATATAATTCATCCCAAGAGTACAAACCTGGGATAATCTTCAATCGCGCATTAGAAAACCTAGAAATACAGAATATATCAATGGATGGACAGTCCCACAATTTCGAAATAGAAAGTGATATTGAAATATCTTGTTTCATATTGTTTTTATTGGTGTTTAGCTTGCCTATGAAAATCCAGATCTGCTGTTTTTACGCCGATCGGGAAGACAAAAACAGCCCGTGTCTCGACTCAATATTGGAAAGCACTATGTAAGCTGTGCATCATGTAAACTGACACTACCACAGGGTATTTTTTACCGGCGGGGGGCGGGCCCCCCCGAAATTGACCTCCCCCTCCCAAAATCGCCCTCTCCCGGGACTTTTGCTTCCCCCCCGGGATTTTTTGGGGGCCTAAATTTTTTCCCAAAATAGGCAAATTTTCAAAAATTTTCCGGCGTCGCCGGAGATTTTTTTAAAGTTATTTTTGCTTAAATCCTGGCATTTTTGAGCACCTTTTGCCTTTCTACATACGTGTAAAATACGCCAAAAATACCGATTATATATTAGCTTATTTCTACAAAAATCTTCCACCCCCCGAAAATTTCTTCCCTCCCCCAGGCCCTCCCCCCCCCCCGAAAAAACCCTAAAAAATATCCTGCTATCACACTATTCATGTAAACCGGACCGCTAATTTCCTGTCTGGGGAGGGGATCCAAGTTTACTTTGGATATAATTGGACAGCTACGCCGGAAGTTGAAATCAGAATCCTATTTTTCGCACACTATTGGGGCAGACATTGGGAGACTATTGGGGCGCACAATATCAGAATCCTATTTTTCGCACACCTATCGCACACACGGTTGGGGCAGACGAAAGCTGAACTCTTTGGGCAGAGGTGGCAAGGATGAGAGGCTAAGCTTGGTTTAGGGAAGTTGTAGAAAAGACCGGTTAGTAATTACTTAAATTTTTGGCGTGAATTTTTAAAAGTTCGTTGGTATGAGCGTAAACAACATAAGTAGCCACCAATGCTAATGAATTGTTTGTGTGGTGAGATTATTCTACATGCATGTTATTGATCTACCTACCTACCTTATTTATTGATCTGTTCTGTTTCAGAATTCAGACGATGATCCATTTGAGACGGCCTCCATGCAAGCCCCATCCTCGAGGCGAAAACGCTTGAAAAGGTTGGTCTAAACATTTTGATTTGTTGACAGAATGACAAAAGGGAGGTTTTCCGTTGCCTTAAAAACCAGCATATTTCAAAGTGTTACGTATTATGTAGGGGCGCGATAGCGCCCCTACATAATATGGGTATAAAGGCGTCTGCGCGGCCCCCTGGAGACAGTGTTGGCCTGGTGCCAGCTAATTAGAGGTCCGGGAGGGGTAAAAATGTTACCATCGTAAAGTACTCGAGTAGTACTACAAGTACCACCATACTTTTGGTTAAAATTCCGAACTTCGAAATTTTGCACTAGGCGGGAGTTACCGTGCGTTTGTTTTTTTTTCTCGGTTAATAACGCTTTTCGGAAGTGCTTATGTCAGCGCAGTGTTGGAACGATATGGGCATTTTGGTCCTATACTACTATTATATGTTGGTAGGCAGGGTCCTCCCATTCAACCTTTTTTTGGTCATTTTGGCACTGCCAATTTTGGCTCTGTGCCAAGGCCCCAAAGTCGGACTTTCGCTATTTTGGCACTTCGGTTGTGATCGACTTTTTTTCACAGGTTAGCAGCTAGATCGGTTTGGTTTGTTTTATTTGAATATTTCGGACTATGCGCGGAATGTAACGAGGGGGATTTTTTAATTTCGCTCTGTAGCTTTCAGGAGATGGGCCCAAACTTTGCATTTTTTCACCTGTTTTCACGAAAAGTTTCCAAGTCCCACTTTTACTAGAAATGGCCTAAAAGTCACTAAAAATGGCGTTTTTCGGCGTTGGGGTGGTACCCATATGTAGTAAATCGGGGTCGCTGAAAACAATGAGCATACTGCTGAGGTCAGTGGATGTGACCCCTGACCCACAGCGCCCACCCACAGTGGGTCCGGTGTGGGTCAAAAATGAAAGTCTTCAAAAGTGGTCAAGTTTGGTATCAAATGAAAGCCCTTGGCGAGGCGATCAACTTTTGTCATTATGCCACCCACAAAAAGTGGCCCCAGCGGCCTGTGGGTGGGTGGCCCACCCACAGTAGGTCCGGTGTGGGTCAAA
The DNA here is from genome assembly GCA_030248195.1 of Trissonchulus latispiculum. Classification (NCBI taxonomy): domain Eukaryota; kingdom Metazoa; phylum Nematoda; class Enoplea; order Enoplida; family Ironidae; genus Trissonchulus; species Trissonchulus latispiculum. The sequence continues at coordinate 6,259 of JASAND010012718.1, forward strand.
AATGAAAGTCTTCAAAAGTGGTCAAGTTTGGTATCAAATGAAAGCCCTTGGCGAGGCGATCAACTTTTGTCATTATGCCACCCACAAAAAGTGGCCCCAGCGGCCTGTGGGTGGGTGGCCCACCCACAGTAGGTCCGGTGTGGGTCAAAAATGAAAGTCTTCAAAAGTGGTCAAGTTTGGCATCAAATGAAAGCCCTTGGCGAGGCGATCAACTTTTGTCATTATGCCACCCACAAAAAGTGGCCCCAGCGGCCTGTGGGTGGGTGGCCCACCCACAGTGGGTCCGGTGTGGGTCAAAAATGAAAGTCTTCAAATGTGGTCACGTTTGGTGTCAAATGAAAGCCCTTGGCGAGCCGATCAACTTTTGTCATTATACCACCTCCAAAAAGTGGCCCCACCGACCTGTGTTTGGGTACCCCACCCACAGTGGGTCCGGTGTGGGTCAAAAATGAAAGTCTTCAAACGTGGTCAAGTTTGGTTTCAAATGAAAGCCCTTGGCGAGGCGATCAACTTTTGTCATTATACCACCTCCAAAAAGTGGCCCCACCGACCTGTGGGTGGGTGCCCCACCCACAGTGGGTCCGGTGTGGGTCAAAAATGAAAGTCTTCAAAAGTGGTCAAGTTTGGTATCAAATGAAAGCCCTTGGCGAGGCGATCAAGTTTTGTCATTATATCAGCCACAAACAGTGGCTCCGCCGACCTGCGGGTGGGTGGCTGGCGTGGGTCAAAAATTAAAGTCTTCAAAAGTAGTCATGTTTGGTAAAAAATGAAAGCCCATTTGCTCACATTTGCCCTCCCTGCCTATTGCATTTTTCAAGCTCCTTATCTGCGTCAGCTCACTGCTGGAAAGGGAACCTTTAAAATGACAGAAGGACAAGTAATAAAAATGCTCCTCCGGAGCATGAAAAAGTAATATGGGTAGTTGTGAGGTTGTAAAATCAAGAGAGGACTAGTCTTAAAAATGCTTAATATGGGGCTAGGTTCAAAAAAAGAAGAGGACTAGGTTGTGGGCGAATTAATATGGGCACAGCTTCGCCGAGCAACCCATATTCGCGGGCTTTCACGCTTCGTCATGGCGATTGCCATATACAAAGCAATTAATGTCAGTCAATAATTATACAATTCCAGCAGTTATATATACGTAAACTAATAGTATATAATTTGGTTGTGCTGGACTACGACAAGCAACTAGAAAGAACCAAAGCTATGATTGTAACGCTAACGGTTGAATAGAAATAGAAGATCGTCGGAGAGTGTCCTGATCCTGAAGTTATTGTTGAAATATATACTTTTCTTATAAATGGTTAAAACGCTCAGTTTATCGAAAGAAATGTTTGCTTCCACTAAAACTCGTTTATCATAGTCGTATGTTATTTACGTGCCGTAACTAAATCTGAACACTGGTACGTATAAAAACATATAACTTTTTCAGTCCGCGAATATGGGTTGCTCGGCGAAGCTGTGCCCATATTAATTCGCCCACAACCTAGTCCTCTTCTTTTTTTGAACCTAGCCCCATATTAAGCATTTTTAAGACTAGTCCTCTCTTGATTTTACAACCTCACAACTACCCATATTACTTTTTCATGCTCCGGAGGAGCATTTTTATTACTTGTTTCACTAGTTGTGTGTTCCAATGATTTCTTGCCTACGAGTCCTTAGTTCATTAAGTTGAGTAGGTAGGAATTGAGGGGAAGCTAGAGCACTTTGAATGGATGGTGCACGCTCTCTGTGAAAATCCATGCAAGCTTGCTCATGCTCAATGAAATTTGGTTTATTTCATACTGTTGATTTGATGTGTTGTCATACATTAACATAGGATCGGGTCCTGGGGGTTGGCTTGTCCCCAAAAAATTTTGAGGGGTCTTGTACCTTGAACTAAAATTTTCAGGGGGGCTTGCACCGCAAGAATAAATTTCTTAAATTTTTCGAAAAATAAACGCTAATTTTGTTACAATTTGCGATTTTTTATTAAAATTTGCAACAAATTCTTCAATTTTTAGAAAAAATTACAAAATTTTGCCTAGTTTTCACAAAAAACTAAACATTTTAGCTAAATGATTCCGGGGAAACTGAAGCCATTTATGCCTACCCTTTGGCCATTTTTTGTTACCCCTTGTCCCCAACGGTGGCAGGGCTTGTACCTTGTCCGGGTTGGGGGGCTCGGACCCAGTGGTTTTCTTGTGCTGTTTCAGCAGCGAGGGAAGCACTTCCTCTGGCGAGAGTCGTCCGACCAAGTCGGCGCGATCTCGAGCAGCGGCCTCATCCAGAGCTCACCAGCAGCGTGCTGCTGACAAACGCTCTTCCAAGTCCGCAGCCCCCAAGCGGCGTCCCCGGCATCGCAGCTCCAGTTCGGACTCTGACGACACACAGTATGCTAGACGGTACGTACGCTACTGTAAAGCTTATTGTATATACGTTGATGCTTGTCCCCAAACAGAACCAAAAGTGCCCTTTATATACAAAAATTTTTTGATAGTAAATTTTGAAATGTTGTCGGCATCGCCAAATGTTTAGGATAGCACTTTGTAGCAGTTTGAACCTAAATCTAAGTACAACGTTGTGTTAACTGCTTCCTCAGCATTGAAATATAGCTGTTTTAAGCATTTTCAAAACAATTTAGCAGCCCCCTCCGAAATCGGTGCCCCCTGTATTTTGACCTTGGAAAAAGCCAGGGTGTTTATAAGCCATGTAAACGCACCCCACTTTCCTAGTGCCCGTTGTAGTTGAAATTTTTGTAGCTAGCAAGTTTAAAAGTGTCCCTGCCGACTTCTTTTAAGGTTTATTACTGTAACTATTACTGTAACCCGGGCCAGCAAGCTGGAAGGAAGAACCTTAGATGCACCCAGTTTGGTGCTTAGCTCCCGAGACAAAAACAAACAAAACAAGAAGAAAATATATAAATTACTCCCTATTACGAGCATTTCACACAGGTATATATTCCAGCAGTCGAGGTGAAGAGAGAGCACTCTAGGCCGTCAGTTAAGACAGGCACATGCTGAGGGCCCGCTCAAAAAATCGCCCCGGAAGGATTCAACCGGTTCCAAGTAGCAGGGCACCCCACCAGCAACCACAAACTAAGACCCGGTACCGCTCCCCGGCACAGCACTCTACCTGGCACCCACTACAGGCCCCGGCCCGGTACAGCAGTCCACTGGGTGTTCTCGGCTCACGCCGGTACACCATGTAGTCCGACTCCCGATGCCACCTTCGGAGTACTCACTCCAGGCAGTCCTCCTTCCCGGAGGGCCATGACCGTCACAACAGCACCAGACCCTAGCAAGGATCCAAGTGAAGAGCCATTGCACTTTTCCCCGGTAGACACCCACCAAGGCAATACGGTCCCCAGCACCCACCCTTAATGCTCCTGACGCTTTCACAAGTACCTAATGCTCTCCTCTAACACCATGCTCTGCTGGTCAGCCACTCCACAGTTAATGCTCGCAACAGTAACAATTTGATATGGGCCAGGGGGATTGGAGAAAGCTCACTAAATCAAAACAATCTCCAGCTGGACCGCCGCTCTCACGACTAAGAATCCAGCGAGGCCCCCCGGCCCATCTTTTAAGGTTGTGATTCCCTTTCGTCACATAAAGTTTGCACCATTATTACTCGTTCATTACTTGGAGTTAAGAAGCCATTTTTATGCAGCTTGGCATTGTCTCTTTTCAATGCATATCATGAAACTAATGTTGTTTTTCTAAAATATTTTTAACACATTTTAGAAGAAGTATAATTTTTCAGATTTTTTTGCAGACTTAAGGGGGGGGGGGGGTCCATCGTGAAAAATTTTTAGATCACGGATTTCGCTCATTTTCACACATAATCTAGCCACATATGTCGTACATGTCAAGTTTAAATTTTGAGTTGTTTCGTTCAGTTCTCCGTAAGTTACGAGCCATTCATTGATTACAATTTGAATATCAGAGAAAATCATAGTGCTGCAGCAAACTCAATCAAATTTTCGCACATCAACTTCAGATTTTTAGTTTATTTTCTTTTACACACTTAGTAACCATTAATACAAACATTTTCGTACAGTTTCAAGCCCGATGAGCATGATCAGAAGCTTCCTTAAAGGATTTTTCAGAAAAACAAGGCCCCTGTTTCTCCGGATGTAATAAAACATTTAACAGAGGTTAACTTAAAATAGAAGCATTTCCGAGCCATGGTTCTATGAGAAGAATTCATCCCTGCACTGAGAGCTTTCGATTGATATATAATATGCCATATTTTGAAAAATTTGAAAAATCGCTGTTTTGTAAAATTCGGGGGTCTGAGGTCCCGATTGGCGCGCTGAGAAGTACTGGACATAGCTATCAGCATAATTCATGCTGCAAATAGATCGCAATGCATGAATACATAAGTTGCAATACAAAAGAGGAAGTTTTGGACCATACTGTTGTCGTAATTTAGCTAAATTTTCGAAAAAAACCGAAATTTTATAAATTTTGCTAAAACAGCACATTCTTGCGCCAAAAAAATTTCGAAACTGGTGAGGGTTACAGCCAAACAATTGGTATCGTTGGAACCGCCTATTCAAATACTACGGAACCTTGGAATTAAATTTTTCATTTAGGCCTCTGAATTAGAGTAGTTTACAATTCTTTTTGACGACCCTACTTTTCATTGACAAGAAACGTTGAAATTTGACGATTTTCTACTGTTTGCGTTACATAAAAAATTTTTAAAAATTTTTGGGGGCCTAAATCAAAATTCTACTTCCAAGGTACCGCAGTTCACGATCATAGCTTCAACACGAATACAAAATTATACAGATTCATGACTGTTTATCGAGAGATTTTTTTGGCGCAAGAATAAAATCACAACTTTTTCTGTTTCCTATGTTTAACACATGGAGACCCCAATTTTGCGGCGAAATTACTCAACAACCATAAACGATCCGACTTTAATTTCAAAAACTCGTTAAAATATGGCACTCAAAGAACAAATTACGTGAAAATGAACGAAATCGGAGATGGTCGAAAAATCGGCCAAAAATGGACCCCCCCCCCTTAAGTAAATTTTTTCGCGGACATCGGTTATATCATTCGATACCTCCATCAAATACCTGGGGACGATTTTTTATTTATTGTGAAATCGCTCATTGTTATGGAGAAATAAGCTGAAATGTGTTCGTAACCTGTATTTTGCCTACTTTTTCTAGATTTGTCAAGCGATTGCTTTAGCTAGAAAGCCAAAGCAGTAATCGGGGCAACTGAAAAACGTCCCTGGGTATATTTGTGCATAACACATCCGCTAAGTAGTAGCCCTCCAGCTTGCATGGTGAATGCTCCACAATCTTTGGAAAAAAATTGGTCGTGTTTTCGCAAAAACTACATTTTTATGATTAGCAGCCTACGGGATAGCTGTTGGAAGACGATCATGCGTGGGATAAGTTGCCCCTATGAGACCTTCAGATCGACGCCCTTAGTTTGATTTTGCGGCTTGCATAGTTCAAGAAATGATGAATTATTTGATTTCTGCAAAAATGACAAGTTTTTGAATCTCACGGTAGGGAAAAGCTAGGACGTTGCTTTAAAAGCAAAAAATGAAGCTCAACGAGATCTTTCGAATAAATATAGTCATGGCTGTATAGCTGCTGCCAAACTTTCAGAAATTGGGAAAAACCGTCCTGACCGGAAATCTCGAATTTTTGAATCGGGATTGCGCGGAGGGTGATAGAACGCTAAAAGAAGGTATTTCTGAAAGTTTCGTCAAATGTTGTCTTAATTTAGGCCGCCAACCAGCTATACGTATGTGCCCAAAAGGAATCACCACCTTAAGAGATACAGTCCCGGCTAGAAGTTACCGCACGCTGGCCGAGACTAGCTCGCGATCTGCTCGCGTTTCAGCTAGGTTGCAGTGCAGCCTGCCGTTTACCACTACGTTTTCAGCAACAGTTTTCTTCTTATATACGTATATTGTTATACGTGCGTGCGTATGTGTACATAACGTATATTGCGTATATGTGTACATAACGTGTAGTTGCGTTTTTGGCATTTTTGCATGAACCTCTCTTGTTTCAGATCCCGTCGTCAGATTCAGAATAAGAATGTGAACTACGCTGAGTCTGAGGCGTCGGCCACCCACTCGGACGAGCTGGCGGAGGAGGAGGAGGAAGGAGGCGGGGGCGGCGCGGCGGCGCAACCCGATGACCGGGAGACGATCGAGAAGGTTCTCAAGAATCGGATTGGACGGGTCGGAGGTATGCAGGCCTGTCTTTGGTTTTTTGACGTTGGCCTTTATGCTACCGTTTATTTGTGTAGTTTTCAGATTTTATGCGGTGACTGACCTGTGCATTAAGTTGAGACTTGGCAATTGGAAGATTTTGTTATGAGTCCTGATTGCTGAATCTAGCTTATTTTACTGTGCTCTCCGCCCCCCCCCGCCCCCTGTTCAGAGACCTCTCCCATAACCCAAGAAATGCCAAATTTTACTATTTCAACTCCAAATCCTACAAAAAACGTTCTAGCTTCGTCTTAGTTTTCGGTAATGTTTTTGACTGTTTTGGCTTAAAAATGTCTAAATTTAGTCATTCATTCATGTATGCCCTCTTCCCAAGTTTGGGCAACCCGAACACGACTTTGTTATGCAAAAATTATGTTTGTATGATGGTTCATACTTTCATTTTGTTTTGTGTGTTTGTCTGGTTTCAGCCATCGGTCCCAACACGACGACCTATAATGTGATCGAGCGTGGGGATCCGAATGCGGACTTTGATGCGGGCAAGGAGACGGGTGAGGAGCAGTATCTGATCAAGTGGCTCGGATGGGCCCACATCCACAACACGTGGGAAACGAAGCCGAGTCTAGAGGCGGCCAATGTCAAGGGACTCAAGAAGCTGGAAAACTACATCAAACGAATGGAAGAGATTAATGCCTGGTACAGTGATGAACAGAGATTCTTTACATTTAGTGTTGTCTTTTTGCTACCTTTTTTGGGTCGTCACGTGTTAGTGGTTTTTGAAAAAATTAGGATTTATTTTCGTTTGTTTGTAATTTTCAGTACTTTACACAAGGGTCCACTCTGTCTAAGGGGACGTCGGTTTACGGTTAATGTTGTTGGACAAACAAAGTTTTGCTTGGATCTATAATTTGGTTGATTTTTAGGCGTCGTACGGCGGATCGTGATGTGATCGACTACTTTGAGTGTGAGCAGGAGATGAACGAAGAGCTCTATGATGACTACCTGAAAGTCGAGCGAATTATTGGTAACTTAAACGGTTTTTAGTCAATTTTCAATGGGATTATGGCGGGTGGGAGGGGAAGTTTTGCAAAATTTTCCAATCAGTGAGTTTTTTCTCACACCATTGCCAGCCAGTGTCTGTAGATAGATAATTTTTTGATCCATGTTTTATCTCCAGACAGGTTATTTTTGATATTTTTTCAGCTCATTCCGAGTCCCCGGAAAAGGAAGGCTCCTATGACTACCTGGTGAAGTGGGAAGGCCTGCCCTACTCGGAGTGCACCTGGGAAGAGGACAGTCTCCTCACCCAGTGGTTCCAGGACAAGATCGACCTCTACTATGCCCGGATTCGATCACGGAAAACGCCCTCCCGAGCGAGTCTGGAAAAGGTGCGTATCTGCCTGTAGTTCTACAGTACAGACAGTACCTAACTGTGTGGTGTGAAAGCTACTCCATACAAATCTCCGGATTGGCTCTCTGCTTCTGCATTCTGCTTCGGATCCAAAACTTTGCTATTATTTTCAGCATTCTCTGATTTCCCTGGAGACTGCTGGGCTTATTCTAGGGATTTTTTCGTGGGAGGGGCCCTCGAGGGGCGAGTCATTCTTGGGGGGGCCAAAATTTTTCAAAAGTTTTCTAAAAACATGCTAAAAATAGCGCTGTTTTTATAGTAATCCCCAAAAAACTTCATTTCTAGTGCAAAAATAGCGCTTAAATAGGCAAAAATCGACTAAAAATCTCCGGCGAAGCCGGAAAATTTTTGAAAATTTGGCCTTCTGAGCGATTTTTTCAGGGCAAAAGTTGATACCAAAAGGGGCATCCACTTTTGGAGGGGGGGAGGGTATAAGCCCAGGACTGTTTAATGTACTGCAGGGGGGGTGGTGCCGTGATTAACTTACCATTTTGTGTACGTATGTGTTGTTTTTTGTTGTAGCTGGAAAAGCATCGACCCAAATTTGTGCCGCTGAAGCGTCAGCCGGACTGGATGGCGGGCGGTGGGGGCGCCCTGGCCCTTCGGGACTACCAGCTGGACGGGATCAATTGGCTCCTTCACTGTTGGTCAAAGTAAGTGACCTGTTCGCTCACCCTTAGTCCCTCTTGCCTGACAGCGCTTGTTCAGTTATTAATTATTCTTAAATATCATTACGTGTATACCGGGAGAAAACGAAAAGCTTGTGAGAATTTGACCATTTCCTCTGAGTTTGAGAAGAGGAACATTGAGCCGTCTGCCAGCTTTTGCCATTCTTCAATAAATAATTTGATTGATTTAAACTTTAGTACGTATATACCTGGCAGTAAATATTTAAGGTGGTCATAATGCTGTTGTTTTTTGTTGTATAGGAAAAATAGTGTGATTTTGGCGGATGAGATGGGCCTGGGTAAGACGATTCAGACGATCGGCTTTGTGAGCACCCTCCACCATCAGTACTGCCTGTACGGCCCGTTCCTCTTTGTGGTCCCCCTCTCCACCATGACCGCCTGGGCCAAGGAACTCCAGCAGTGGGCCCCGGACTTCAATGTCGTCCTCTATCTGGGCGATATGACCAGTCGAGATACGGTACGGGACTTAGGGCTGACTGGAATTTAGTCTTTAAATTTTAGTGTTTAACTGTAGGCGTGAAATTTCTAAATCAATTTGGTGGATGGATAGTTCTCTTAACGTTGTGATTTGATGTTTTCTTCCCACCGGTTATGCGCCTGCTTTGTCTAACGTACTGCTTTTAGAGCAGCAGTCTTGTTCTGGGAGTAATTATGACATATTGATTGCACATGGGGATGTTTGTTTTTTCTAGCGCTGTTGTCTTTCATTTCAGATTCGTCGGTATGAGTGGTATCAGGATACGTCAGGGAAACGGTTGAAATTCAATTGTCTGCTGACAACCTATGAAATCCTTCTAAAGGATAAGGTAAATATATATCAATTTTTGTCATTAATTTTTTCAATATCAAAAATCTGGAAACTGATCCTTTTATTTCCAAATTTTATTTCCCCCGAGTTCCAACACTGAAAATTCCTGGAAATCTCTGAGCAACGTTTTAATGTCAACGAATGCGTGTCTGTTTGTTTTCCTTAGATGCCTGCGAATTGTGCTGTTGTGTTGAATTTAAAAAATTTAAAATTTAAAAAATTTAAACATTTTCTGTCCTTTCAGTCCTTCCTGTCCTCTACGCACTGGGCTGTGCTGGCCGTGGACGAGGCCCACCGTCTGAAAAACGACGAGTCCCTCCTCTACAAGTCCCTCCTGGAATTTTCCACCTCTCATCGTCTCCTGATCACGGGGACTCCGCTCCAGAACTCCCTGAAAGAGCTCTGGTCCCTCCTACATTTCATTATGCCTGAAAGGTGTGTCTCAGTAGATTAGTGGAAGCATAACATTGATTAGGGTGGCTGGGGGAGGCTCTATCCTATCCTCTGCCTCTGCTTTTTGACTGATACATAGCACATTTTAAGCTTATTAAAATAGCAGTGTTTTGAATTTTTACCTTTAAACGCGAGTTTTTTATTAGAAGTTTGTTTTTGTACCCTGGGCTTTCTCCCTCCCACTTACAATCTTCCTCTTTCCCCTTAAGAATTCCAGATTTGATAAGTCAATTTTCTCGTAACTTTCCTGGCATTTTCTCAAGTTCTTGGGACTCTCGAACGGAAGAGGGGTTCAAGCCCGTGTTTACCTAAATTTAAGATTTGCGTCTTTGAGGAAGGATGCAGAAATTAGCTTTTACATAAGTCTATAAATTAGCTAAAATTACAAATTCGCTTATTTTACCCTCAAAACCAAAAAACATAATTTTCCAAGCTTGTGGACATCCGCAAAGAAGTGGGGGGGGTCCCACCATGCCCCACCCCCACGAAAGTGCTTGCCCCTCTTCGTGTTGTGTAAAGAATGTCTTTAAATTCCATTGTCTTCATAACCATGTCTTATAACAGGCCGTTCTTTGTTTTGATACTTTGTGATGAGTGTAGAATAATGAGTCGCTTCATTGGAGGAGCACAAAGAAAATATTCCTTTTTACAAGTTCCCACCTTCCCTACTGCAGCTGTTATGAATTTAAGTACGTATACATACTAAATGCAAAAAATGTATTTTTGTTATCTTGAGTCAAAAAGCTGGGGTCTTTCCCATTATCCCCCCACATCTCCGAAGAAGCACAATTTGACTGAGTTGAAATTTGGTGGCTAGGTTTTCGGACCTGTTGATTTCAAAAATTTTTTAAATTTTTTAAATTTTAGTTTGAAGGGGGACCGAAAATTTTTTGAACAAATTGTGCTGAAAACTTGCTTACAGGGGGTTTCTGGGGCGCTGATCACGGATCTGAAATTGGTATATATAAGCTAAGGTTTTTAAGCTTAAGATGTAAGCTTATCCTGATCTAACGAAAAGCTCAATCGAAAAACTGATTTAAGATTCGTGAACACCCCAGAAAACCCATTTAAGTAAGTTTTCAGTAAAATGTTTTTCAAATAATTTTTCGGTTCCGCCTGGTCCCCCCCTTACCAAACTTAACATTTTTAAAAAATTTTAAAATTTTCGCATTCTTGAAATCAGCAGGTCCGAAAACCTACCCCTTAATTTCAACTCGATCAGTCACATTGTGCTTTTCGGTACTTCTTCGGAGCTGTGGGGGAGGGGGGATAATGGGGAAAGACCCAAAAGCTGTGCGGTGGAAAGGATGCCAAGGCCGTTAAACTTCCAATTAAATTCATTTGCTGCTTAATTCTGTTTTAAATTGGCCCCCTTTTAATTTACTTCAGCGAAGTGAAAGTAGTTGGGCGGCCTTGAGAGTTAGTCACGCTTTCTGTGCGATGCGTAAAGGTCCTTGCATAACATGCACTTAACGGGTCTCTTAGAGAGCAGAGTGTGCATATGTCAAACGTTCCCCCTCTTCTTATTTTATTGATTACTTGGCTTGGCCAAACTATTGCGAGTCCGTGTTGTGTGCGTAGTGTACGTATTTTATTTTGAAGACAAGTTCTACTTCTGGGTAACTGAATTACTATGCCATATAATATTACACACAATGTGTCGGAGGTCGGTCAAGTATGCTAAATAAATATATACGTACGTATATATTGCTACATATATACGTATATGAGTATATAACATTATATATGTGCTGTTGTACTACAAATATGTTCAAGTTCGTAGTACAGCCTGTGCATCTGCTATAAGCAATTATACGTTGTATAATACTATTGAAAGCCAATCACAGTTGTTGCCTTGAATGTCCCCAACTTAATTAACGCAAAGCGTTGGTTTGTTTGGTTGGTCTTCCAACCATTGTTGTGCTAGCTCGTATATACGTTCTGAGCTACACACACAACCTTATTAGCTGCGTATATACCTGCTAGCTATTATCAGTCAAAAAATTTAAGTTCTATGCCTGTAGCTTTTCTACTAGGACTACGCTAACGAAGGGCATCAAAAACCACAAAGACCTCAGTAAAAACAAGTGTTAGTTGGATGCTGTCTCTATGCAAAGCAGTTACCGAATCAACACAACAAAAAATGCCCCAGTTTTGCACTTTGATCTAAAATTTCTTCTAAAACCTTACTAAATTATTTTCCAATCCACATGGTCACCTCCAGTTTGCGAGGAATATATGTATTCTGAGCTGATGTTATCACATGACGACGTTACTAGCCCGTTTTAATTTCGTGTTGAAGATAACCCGGGTTTAGCCGTTGATAACAACAAAGGCCCCACTATCCAGTCTGTCCTACATAATATATTGGCACTTGGCAGTAATTGAGGGGAAACTTGTGGCGTTTATTGACATTTTTAATTTGCTAATACGGGCTTGAAACTTGCTTGTGCTCGCCCGGTTGTGCACCCAAAGGCTCAAAATTGCTCAAAATGTATTTTATGACAAAACGTCACCAAGAAATTGAACTTGTATTTATGGAAATGCGTTTTTATTTTTGCTGGTACGTGTTCAGGTGGACTGAGGTGATCCCCCAAAATTTAGTGTTCAAACAATTGTTTGTCTATTTGCGTCGCCTGAGAGCCAAAAGGTCGTAACTCACATTTTCATGTTTTTGAGTCGTGAATATATATCTGATTATGTGTTTAAGTTTCGATTTTCTACTCTGTATCCAAAATGTGCGTCTACCCGAGCTCATTCATTTCCATTGCTTCGATTAATTCACTCAATAGGAGGTACGACCTTTGGCCACAAAACATATGTAAGTGCCACTTATGTCTTTTTGCTGCAAAACTTTCATAAACTAGTCAAGCGTAGCACCAATGCGGCAAATTGTTACAGAAGCATTATCTGCTCCAAGAAGCATCTTGGAGATTAGACCTTTTTTCACAATGTTTCCTGAACGTAGGGCTATTTTTTGAATGATAATTCAATTTTCGAAAAATGTGAATTATATACCGTCTTGGACTCTCAGGCGACGATATGCTTGATTTCGTCTTTCTTTTAAATTTTCTCACAGATGCCCTGTTCCCGGAGCTGTGCCTTATACACCCATTTAATTACAATTAAAACCATCAATAGCAACAAAGAAAGACTTGCTTGCAGCACTTTACAAAAAGAGATATCTGCTACAGTGGAGGCAAAGGCTAAGCTAGTGTCATTTGTCTTCTAGCCGGCGTCGGGCTACACTCTGCTGCTGTTTGCTTCGTCTGAATCAGGTCTGCTAGAGCTGCACTGGAATTGATGACTGGCTTGATTTCGGGTAGTGTATATACCTGATCTCCTCATGTTGTGCGATTGTTTGCGCAGACGGTTACTGCATTTTACCCGGTCTTGTGGATGGATTAATGGAAAAGCCTTAGTAATTGGTAAGTATATGTTTATTAGTTTGAGCGGCAGCTTCCTGCAACAGGTGCCTGGCATCTTCCTGCTCTTGCCGAAACCATCTTTTTTTTCTTCTTTTTCCCAGACTACTTTGGCTGCCCCTCTTCAGGATTCGAGCCTACTTTCCCAAAAGTTGCATGAAAGTCGATATTTTCTGGCATGGCAAAAACTAATGCTTCAAATTTTTATTGGACGGCTTCATAGGGCACGTTTTTCTTCTCCCCCCTCCCCACACATGGAGCTCATCCTACAGAAATCGGTTTATGGGCAGAAACGGAAAAATCCGGTTATTTGATTCCGGTTCAATACCCCCTCCCCCAAGTTCCTCTTTCACATGTCTGGACGGCTTTGACAAATTTGATCCCGTCCATGCTTTTTTAAAAGGCGAACCTGTCCCAAAATGCTGTTTTTCTTTTCTGATATTCTTTCCCCCAGAGTTGGATGCCCCCGTAGTTGGGAGCCAGGAAACGTGTCACGGCACTTGTAGTAAAGTAACTTTAGTGTTGTTCGCCGGTTCTTGGAGCTTTGTTATATAACGTGCACGTGGTCTGTGCTCAGCTCAATAGTGACTTCGTCTGTGGTTTACATCATATGTTAGTGCCTATCGGATCATTTTTTACTTTGATTGAACTTTGCCGGCGAACAACATAAAAATTTGATGTAAATGTGAATCTGATCTAAAGCGTAGAAATTTTAAAGACACCACAATGCCTTAATTCTTTAGATATTTGTAGAATAGCGTAAGTAGCCTTTTTGCTGGGACAGCCTGTTGAAATTTGATTTGTTCTATTAAGATTATTTACATCGAAGACGAATTTGCTTTTTTAAAGTTTTGTGAATTTTGGCAGCTTTGAAAGATGTGTTTAGTTTTAGTTTTTATTTTTCATACTTCATTTAATTTGTATGCATTTGTTTCAGGTTTTGTACGTATACGGAATTATGCCAGTTGCTTTCGCTGCTGTTTGACTTGATTTTATTCCAATTGTAATGTTGATCACTACATTGATTTGGCGTGTATATATACTGAAAGTGATTGGTTGTTCCGGATCAGTAACGATCATTATTTCGCCGCATTTCTATTTATTTCCGTTTCCATGCATCCTGACGTTGCCACGGAGACTGCTCTTAACGCTGATTCGTCACTCTGTTCTTGAAGATGCTATATATAAATGAGGAAGCATAAACATTCTGATTTTAGGACTTTCTGTTGTACACTGAATTTTGTAACCATTAAACGTTGACTGACTATTTCTTGTTGTCGAAATAATTTTTCATTGACTTACGCTTAATCAATTAGTAGTATAGATGTCACGCTGCAAAGAGAACCTTGAGTAGTAGTCAGTGGTAGGCAGGATTCCGTCAGTTTCCATTCCTGAGCAGGCAGAAGTGTGGAGGTGGAGTGGAAGCAGTAAAATTAGTTTCTAGACTGGTGTGAAGGTTGTCCGTAGTGAACTCTGCGTAACTGATCGACATATAGTAATGTCGTTGACTTCACTGCCGAGAGTAAGTGAATGCTGAAGCGCATAGATTTTTGAATCGTCAAGAACTATTTTTACAAAACTAACCATAGACCCAACTTGAATCCCAGCAGTTATATACATAATCCGAATTCCAATCCTATAAAGTCAAAAATAACGCACGTCACAGAACAAAATCCGCTCTGTCAAAATAGCTTACGTTTATAATTGATTTCATAGCTCATTCATTAAGAACCCAGCAAAATCAATCTTATCAATTTGGCTTTTATTTTGCAGAAATGGGGAGGCTACCAGGGAGCTCCCCTAGTTGTCAGCTAAAAAGTCCCTATCACATAGAAGATAAATCTTTCCGCAACCCAAACAGAGCCTCGCGACTTCAATTTCGGCTGGTTTCAACTTGTTTCAGAATTTTTATCAATTTCACAAGGAATTTTGTTGAACTATATAAGTATGCTTTCTAAGGTCTGACAGCTCGACACCAGGCTAAGTATGCCTTCTAAGGTCTGACAGCTCGACACCAGGCTAGATCTTTTACTGAAGTTTAAAATTTGCAATATAGGAAATGCTTCGTGAAATACCTCTGAATTCCTCCTATTTTAATGGTGGATGGCAAACGCACAAATGCAACACGATTCTGGATTTTGTTCAGACATTTCTTAGAAATACACATCTAAAATTTATGTACATCTCAATATATCAAGTAATAACCATTTATAAAGAATAATAGAGGAATCGAAAGTTGATTCTTAGAAGACTTTGAAACATTAAGATTCCTACTTGAGAAGTTAGGCATTATCTGATTTTCTAGTGGCACTCTAGTCTACAATGGCCAGATACTCCAAAAGGTGCGATTGTGTAAAACATTTCAAATGTTTGTAGAAGTTGTAATGGAGATAAAGGTTGTAAAGATAGTTTAATAAGTACTGCTTATGCAAGATTCTGTGGCCACCAACTCTAAAAAAATATATATTAACGGCAACAGTAAGTCAGAAAAAATGCGTTCCATACCAAGTCCAAATCCTTCTACGATAGTTTTGCCCTGCCTTAAATTGATCCATCCTGTTGTTGTAAATGCCGGGCTCGTCGACCGATCGGCCATATGAGGACACATGTATATCTACAAGTCCAGCAGACCATGTAAATTGGAGAATTGGTTTGCCAATCTTTGAAAGACCTGATGGTCAACCTACCACAAAATTAACGAAATTTTCCAAAACCTTCGCTCGTTGCAATGATAACGTTGTACACGAATTCGAAATACGTTATATCCGCTATATAGCCATGGGGTGAAAATAACCCTCCCCTTTTTGGGGGGAAAAACCCACCCGCCTCCTGGGTCACGGGTTGGAGCTAGGAGCTCCAAAACATACCAGCAGAAAGCGAGACTCTTTTTAACCTATGTGTGCAAAGATCAGGTCATTTGGTTCACTCTTGCTCATTTTATGACATTTTGAAAATGATACCTACTCTTTGGTCCAACCTTCCAAAAATTTGGCAAAAGTTTGGACCGATGTAACTTTTGACTGGGTTGGGCTAGAAAAGTTTTGCAAATATCTGCAATGATGGCAAGTCTTCCTCTTTGCACACAGCAAAAATTAGACCGATCCGACGCACCGTTAGACTGGCACATTGCCAAACGTGGCGGGGAAAAAACCCACTTTGGGGGGAAAACCCACCCAAATTTTTTTGAAAAATTTTTTACCAGCTCAACTGGGAAACAATTCGGGACTGTAGTACGATATTATCGAGGACGCTGCCTCTTCCTATGCTGTCAGATTTGGACAATTTTGAATACTTGGGTAGCTAGAGGCATAAAACCCTAGAAGTGCAATTTCGCTGCTGGATGACCCAGCAGAGGTCTAATTGTGACTTTTAATAGCCAATTGTACGTAAAAAACCATTCTCTACACGTTAGAATAATAAGTTTTATCAAATTACATCGTTTTTAGCATTTTTCAAAAATTGCCCTATGTTTATGTGTTAAACTTTATGAAACCTGTCCATTTGATGCTGCATTTTCAATGGCACATGAGATCTCAAAAAAAGCTACCTAGGTCGGGTTTTTTGACTCATACTAACTAAAAAAGAGTTGAATTTTACACAGGAAGTGTCAGAATCGCGCTACGACAATTTTTAGGACCTGTGAGGGGTGGGTTTATTTTCCCCCCATTTGGGGTTTTTTCCCTCCATTGGGTTTTTCCCCCGCTACTTTTTGCATTATACCGGCCTAACGGTACAACCTAGAGAAGTGCAAATGGGCTTAAAAGAAAGTTCTAAGTACGCCAAGTACGATGGTATATAGAGTTCTCAGCTAGCCCTTATAACAAAAAAGTTCCTGCCAAAATCCGAAAAAGTGGGTTTTTCCCCCCATGGCTATACATGGGCGTATCCGCGAGTGAGTTTTGGGGGTTGAAACCCACTCCTTTGTAGTGCATGGTCTTCAGAAACGTGGAGAGTCGCCAAACCAGCACGCGCCTTAACAGGTTGTGTCCAGGACATCCGGAAAGACCAGGATATAGAAGTTCCGGGACCAATCGCTCGGCAGCATAATTCAAGGAATGGCTGATTCGGCACAACTGTAAACCCTCACTCAAACAATTTATAATACCTCATTACAGTGTAAATATTTGTCAAAACCCCTCTTTCTCGGTAAATTTTTCAAAAATCCCCTCGTTTAAATATCTTGGATCACCCCTGCCGCTATACGAAACTTAATACCCATATACTCCGATTCTGCGAAATATCTAAAACTCCAGTTTATATCAAAATTTGATCTCTCACCAGCCCTTACGATTGGGTGAGATATTTTCGACCAAACAGATTTATCTTCGCTTTCGAGTAGTCCAGGGTGGCACAGCAAAGGTCGTCGGGACCAGAGATTTCAAAAAATTCCCAAGTAAGTCCCAAATAATTCGCTGATAACTAGCGTGGGCTACAATAGTACATCCCTAGGCTAGTTTTGGACGCTCTTTAAGGCGCCGGTTGGGGTAGCAAATTTTGAAAGCCTGTAACTTACTCAATTCTTGGAGTTCAACAATAATTCTTATTATCATTTTAAAATTTAGAATGTGCTTGTTATAACTAGATAGAGTACAGCTGCCTCATTTCGACTGTCCGACTTGGACATGCGCTAACATTAAAACAGTTTTTGAGCATATATTTCTCGATGTGTTGGGAAGCTGAAAAAAAGCGACCAGTTCAGGCTTTAAAAACGTCTTCTCGAGGACTTTTTTCTGAAATTGTTGAACGACTGAATTTTCTAATTAAGTCAGCCGTTGAATCAGTAGACCCACTATCCTATTCACCACATTCTTGTTATATGCACCTTATAACTATATTTCAGTTGGTTTTTTTCTGTGTTATACTATGACGGTAGGCTCAATTCCAGATTCAGGGAACTTCACAGTTCTGCCTCGGTGGGAAGTGAGGAAATTATATAAATGCATTATCTAAACCGTCACTTTGTCTGTTATTGGCACTAGTATCGTTACTGCGCTAAGTCTTCATCCCTTCTCTCTAACGTTCAAGAAAGCTCAAGATTTTAAGAAAAGTATAAATTTTTCCTGATTTCCGTCAGAATTATCAAGTTGGGACGCCTATTTATCGAACAATACGACCAAACGCAAAACCCTGAAAAATCGCCCTCGGCAAGTGTCCCAAAAATGTGAGTGTAAAGCCGTTTTTTTAATTGCTTTCATGAGTTGTCCGTGTACAAACATCTGGTTGACCAAAATTTCACATTTTCGTTGCTGTGCTTAGGCAGAGATGCCGCGGAGTGCTCTCCGTTGGACATAAATGTCCTATAGGAGTACAAGTGTGGGCGATACTTGACCAACGAACCAGCGCTGTTGAAGCTGTCGAAATGTTACAGCATTTGATTTTTCGAAAAAAGGTTATTCTTGGACCTTGAAAATCAGTTTTCGCTTTCATTTCTTCAACCGTAAGGATTCAAAGAAGCAAGGCTGTAGGTCTTGGTGAGTAAATAAGTATTTCATTTTATTATATATTGGCAACGTTTTGTCTTTACAGAAGTTAAGCGCCATAGAGACTTGTCAAATTTTGTCCGGGGGCTGGGAGTTCTTCCCGTCTGATTCGCACTGTTTGCTACGAAGAGAACCAAAACCAATACTAAAATAAATAAAAGGTACATACAATAAAATAAACCCACTTTTATGGACCACAGTTTCAAATTCAAGCATAGTTTCAACTGAGCCACTGCGATTATCAGCCGTATCATATCTATCTTCGCTTCTCACAGTATCCATAGGTACCGACTACCGACATAGTGAAAGCAATAAAATCTAATAAACCAAATTGAAAATAAACCATAAAATAAGCTGTTATATACATAACCAAAACCCGTAATCTAAAGTGTATACATAAATGGCACATAATATGTTAAGGTGAAATTTCATATACGGATCGCCTTGTTATGCCCGACCAACCCGATTGAGGTACTCATCAGAGGCTTTCAATCATTTTATTTTTAAGTTAAATCATCCCACGTTAAATTTTGTAGTTAAAGGTCGTTTCGTCCCAAAGCGATCAACTCCAGACATTCGTGAAGGTATACATAAAGATCCACTTATATCTCATTCTGTGCGTGCAAGCATTGAGTCACTAATTTCCATAAAACATCTACCGATAGATTATGTAAGATATTAATACATGAGATTCGTTTTAAGATTGTTTAGAAAATAAAATTTAAGTTTTCTTTTTGAATAATTTTTATTAATCAATAGTTTAATTAGTTTTGATACAAGGAATATAAAATGGTTAGTACATATGACTAAGTATCTACGTATTTCATTTAAATAAATTCTATATGCTACATTCTCTGAAAAATTACCTTTAATATTAGGAAACTTAACCACTGAAAAATTAAAATCATCTGTTTTATCATATACCCCACATTCGAAGTTATTACCATTTATAGTTACATTACATTTATATCTAAGACACATGCATGGTCACTATTAACATTTTCTTTATTAAGTACTAATGTATCTGGATATATAAATAAATATAAATCATTGAATATACTATTGTCGTTAATTACCGTTATATCATCAATGTACCTATCTAAGTTTGCTAAATAAGTCAAACTCAAGTTTATACAACGATTTTTAACATATAAAAATTCGTAGTAAAACAAATAAATTAGCTAACTGTGCTAAGTATGAAAAACACGTACAGACACCAACCAACAAGTAATCATTTCACTCTAGAAAAACAAAGTCAGGTATGTATTATTTAATACTTTTCTATTCAGTAGAGTTGGTACATTTTTACAGGTGTCCCCATTCACCAAAATCTCTGCGCCAAGGATTTTTTAGGTGTCCGATTTTTTTGCCAAAATAAGTAGGTTTAAAAAAGTTTCGCTAGAAACTTTTGGATGAAAATGTCTATTTAGTCTAAATCCAGGCATGTTGTAGGATTTTTAACACTTCAATATGTAAAATATGCCACAAATATATACTAATTTTGGTTGATTTTTTGCCAAAAAACGGAAATTCCCTCTCCCTCCCTAAAATCCATTAAAACACCCTGTATTGTGTGTGTATATATGTCATGTAAAAGAATCCTTGTTCAATTTAAATTTTTCCATGTAGTACGCTCAACTTTAAAAAGTGGGCAGTGGGCAATATAAAAAGTGGGCAATGGGCAATATAGGTCCGCATGGATGGAGTTCTTCTGAACAGTGTTATCCAAGTGAGCCCCGATTTTTTCCGTTACATTTTATACCCAGCATCTGTCGTAACTTGTTTGAAAATTACGTTTGAAAAATAACTAAAATGGTAACATTTTCTAGACATTTCGAAGCTACGTATGTGCCCGTTAGTCCAAACTGCTCAGGCGGAATCATCCGAAACTTGCGAGTGAGTGGCAAGACCTGCAGCAAGTTAGCTAAGCCTCGCTCCAGTCTTTAGAAACGCCAGTTTGCTTTCTTGAGCTATGGGTGACTATTTCTCCAAAACATCCTAAGACAATTTTAAGCATACACTCCTGACGCAACGTTATATATTCGCTTAGACAGTTTTTCGGCAAAATCGGAGGCGAAAATTTTTGTCCCCAGTTTGGCAGACTATGGATAGCTAGGTTTTAACTCCTAAAAATTATTGATATTTGTTCCTATAAATGAGCTGTGCTGGCACACTAGTAGAAAGATCAAATTTTCGAAACTCACAATTTAGCCCTATCAGAGCCTAATAATTGGTCACAAAATAAGGTATGCAAGGGGAATTGTTATTGGACCAAAAACGAAAGATGGTCACGTCGCCAATTTTTGCAAAATTTCAAATTGGCCTGCCATTGCTGAAGAATAAAGCAACTAGATGTGAATTATGAACTTCCACTTTGTAAACACCCTGTAATGTTATTAAACTTAAACTTCCAGTTTTTTCTTCCGCCATAGGCCAACTTCAGATGAAGGATTTTCGTAGCGCCGTAAAATAACTAGCATCATTTTAGTGTGATAAATAAGATGCTCAAGCTCACACCGATGTCTTTATCCATCGGAAAGAACTGATTAATTGATAGAGTCAGTGAGCATTTTACCTAAACTTTCAATTTTTGATATTTTGAATTACCAACTATTTGAATTTGCACCAAGGAATACAGTTCGAGCTGCCCTGTCAGCATATTTCAACTGTTGAACCGATATGCCACGTCAGTAGTTTTAGTCGCTACATGTTACATTTTCCTAGCAAAATTGACGCATTTGCACAAAAGGAGTGTTGCTAATCCATTGGTGAACTTTGCTTATGAGGTAGCCTTCGTGAAGGCAATGTTTTTAAATATTTGAACGGTTACCATCCTTACTGTATTACTGGATTACTGTAACCCGGGCCAGCTTACGCTGGAAGGAAGGAACCTTAGACGCACCCAGTCTTATGCTTAGCCCCCGATGCAAAAACAAACAACGACAAGAAAAATATAAATTACTCACACTTACTAGTATTACACACGGGTATTCCACAGTCGAGGTAAAGAGCCTCCCCACCAGCAACCACAAACTAAGACTCGGTGCCGCTCACCGGCACAGCACTACCTAGCACCCACTACAGGCCCTGGCCCGGTACAGCAGTCCACTGGACGTTCTCGGCTCACGCCTTTACACCATATATTGTAGTCCGACTCCCGCTGCCACCTTCGCAGAACTCACCCCAGGCAGTCCTCCTTCCCGGAGGGTCATGGCCGTCACAACAGCACCGGACCCTAGAAAGGATCTAAGTGAAGAGCCGTTGCACTTTTCTCCGGTTCCTTTTTTAGACAACCACCGAGGCAATACGGTCCCCAGCACCCACCGTTAAGGCTCCTGACGCTTTCACAACTACCTAATGCTCTCCTCTAACACCATGCTCTGCCTGTCAGCCACTCCATATTTAATGCTCGCAAAAACTTAATGCTCCTTTAGAACGATTTTGTCTGGTGGTTTTGAGTTGCCGCATCTTGAATGTGCCTTGCTCCGGCTTGTTTCCTGAGTCGAATTGTCAACACATAACCTGATCTTCGACGGTCTACCGATAAACATTCTTGTTGGAAGAAGGCTGGCTGCAAAGTTTCCGGCCTTACCCTACGGTCGGCAGAGCTAGCTACAACTATATGAATGCAGCTGACTCCTCATCTCTTGTCTTAAGTCCATACGCCGTATTATAGTGAATTAATTTTAACATAAAGAAGAATTTTGTTTAAATGTTTCAGCCATAATGATTTTCATTTGTTTGTTTGATAAATGCTAATCATGATCATGTATATATTATAATGCATGTGCATATATGGAAATAAAATTGTCTTTGTTGTGCCTTTATAGAAATTACTGCTGTCATTTCGAGTACTTAGGAAAGTTTAAAGACTTCAAAGTATTAAAACAAGCGGGCTGTAGATAACTCTTTGCATACTTAAGCACTAAAATATTTTATTGGAAACGATTAACGGCTGCGTGCAAATACATTCGATGAATGCATTTGACGCTGGAGAATGGACATTTCAACACAACAATTTGTGCTTAGTTGCATTGTCTGCATTGAAAATGCCTGTCTAGGTTTGTTGGCAAAACCCAGTGCCTGCTTAAACCAACCCAATTTTTCATGTGGGTCTACAGTCGAGTCGCAAACAGTCTAACAGCATGAATCAGTAATATGCGGTTGTGCGAGGGTTTAATGACAAGCTTAGAGATTAATCATTGTATTAGCTCTTGTCAATTAGATTTCCTTTTATTACAGATTTCCTGAGTGGTCCGAATTTGAAGAGAGACATAGTGGTGCGGAGAAGAAAGGCTACTGTACCCTACATGGAGAACTGGAACCATTTATTTTGCGACGTGACAAGAAGCATGTGGAAAAATCCTTGCCTGCAAAGGTTGAACAGATTCTTCGTGTGGACATGACTAGCCGACAAAAACAGTACTATAAGTAAGACTAACTTTCATTCTCTTAAATGTAGATGCAAGCTGCTGCTGTAGACTAACCTGCAGATTCTTAAGATTGAAAACAACTTTTGACATACGTGTTAACCGTTCAAATGGTTTCACGGTTCTCAGTTTCACTTCCCAAACACAACACGTACAGATTCTTGAAAACTGACTGCCATGTCCCAACATTTTTTCAGACGACTTTGATTCTAATTTCGGTGTAACGTATGGTTATTTTTAGGTGGATCCTAACTAAAAACTATCATGCACTGACCAAAGGCGTTAAAGGAAAGGTCACCTCCTTCATCAACATAATTATGGAACTGAAGAAGTGCTGCAATCATGCCAGTCTGATTAGACAGGATGATTCTGACTACGCCAGTCCAACTGAACGACTTCAGGTATATTCCTACTTGGTTTTTTATTAATTTCAGTCGTTTTTACTATATTAATGTAGTTTTACTTACTTAAAATACTCTCCAATTGAGTGCATATTACTGATTCATGCTGAACGCCCGGCTTGACCACTTTCCTTCTGTGCGCTTAGAGACGCTCATGGGATTGTGTTGGCATCCTTCCCTTCTCTGCTTAAATTTACAATTACAATTGATACTATGTGCCCTCTTTGCCAAAAACAAACACTTTGGGGCGTTGGCAAATTAAAAAATTTCTGAAACTGCAGCAGATCTTAACTATGTGCTGTCAGGTTTTTCTGAAGCAGCTTGTGGCTTGTTGTAACCGTAACGCTGCAGCCGCAAACTGTTTTTAAAAATATTTATCCGTCCTGCTACTAGGTAGGTTATGTTTCCCCCTTCCACTCAGGCGGCTGCCCCCCCCAACCTCCTTCAATTTTTGATGTTGTCTAATAATGTAGGAATTGATCCGGGGTTCTGGTAAACTGTTGCTGCTGGACAAGCTGCTGTGTCGGCTGCGTGAGACGGGTCACAGGGTGCTCATCTTCTCCCAGATGGTCATCATGCTGGATATCATACAGGAATACTTGCGACTGAGACAGTTTGCTTATCAGGTATGTACTGATAGATCAATGTAGCTTGCTCTCTGGCCTATTTTTTGGCTTTTGGAAGGGAGGACTAATCTTATGCAGGATATTTCTTACCGGGGGGCCGGACCCCCTCCCGGGATTTTTGCTTCTCCCCCAGAATTTTTTGGGGGCCCAAATTTTTGCCACAAATGGCAAAATTTCAAAAATTTTCAGGCGTCATCGGAGATTTTTTCGTAAAAATGGCTATTTTAGCTTCTTTCTACGTGTAAAATATGCCAGAAAATACCAATTTTTAGCCCATTTTGCAAAAAAATCTTCTCCCCCCGAAAGTTTCTGCCGGGCTCGGGCCCAACCTGGCGACCCCCGCCCCGAACCTCCTTAAAATGCCCTGCTTATGCAGCTGACAAAAGTTTTATGTTTTACGATGTTTGATTGTTAAACTTCTATTTTTTTGCGTTGATTGATAGGTGGGCATGCTGCAGAATGACCATCAGCAGCTCCCTTCTCAAGAAATTCGTCTGAGTTTACTTCAGAGATGTATCGGAGCCTGGTCCAACCACTGTTCCTATCTGGACCAAGGTTTTGGATATTCTGGATATTTTTCCAAAATGATGTAGTTTTGCAAGTCAAAAATAGGTGAAATTTTTTGAATGAAACCGTCAATAGTATATAATTTATTTTTTGTCTGTACAAAAATCGGAATCTTAAAATGGGAATTGAGAAAATTTTTGGTTTGGACCTCCCAATTTTCTGGCCCTGGTTCCGGTGCATCTCTAGTTTGCTTTAGTGAATGTACGTATGTGCTGGCTTATTTTTAGGCCAAAATTTATGGGGGCTCAAAGTTGCCCCCCCCATCGATGGGGGGCTCACCAAAAGTGGGGGCCTATTTTTGAAAAAATTTTGCAACTTTTTACTGTTTTGTGTAAAAACTGACAAAAATCGTTAAAATTCTGGCGAAGCCGGGAAAAATTTCTGGAAATTTAGGGTAAAAATGGTGAAATCTGGCAACTTTTTGGGTTATGGGGGGGGAGGTTGCCGAGTGGGTCCCCCCCAGTAAAAATAAGCCAGATGTGCAAAGGCTGAAGAGGCTCCTCACCTCTAATTTTATGAGCTTCCCTCACTCAGTCACCTTTTGTTACCCTGAAGTTGCCAAATTTTTGGTTCTTTGTGCTACATTTTTATCTCAAATGGTAAATTTAGTATCAAAACTGAATTTTAAGCGTTTTTAGTTAGGTTTCAGCAGAATTACGTCTAGAACATGCATAGAAGTAATTTTTGAGTGTTTGGGGTGATTTTGGAGTTCAACAGCTTCCTCCCCATTTTTTTCTGCAAAGTAACTCGAAATCTGTTCATCGTAATGACTAATGATAACTATTTTCCGTCCAGAAGCGCTGAGATTATTGAACTCTCTACTTTTTCCCGCCTCTTCAAATCGGTTGTTGCAGACATGTTTGGCTGTTAGGTCCATTTTTTGTTTTTGTGTTGTATTCTGTTGTTGTTGTTGTTGTTTGCAGCGTCTGGACGGGTCCGTGCGTGGGGATCTGCGGAAGCAGGCCCTGAACCATTTCAATGCGGAGGGCTCTGCAGACTTCTGCTTCCTCCTCTCCACGCGGGCCGGGGGTTTGGGGATCAACCTGGCCACGGCGGACACTGTCATCATCTTCGATTCCGACTGGAACCCCCAGAATGACCTCCAGGCGCAGAGTCGGGCACATCGGATTGGTCAGACCAAACAGGTAAAGGCCACTTACAACCAGGCTCGTTTTCGGAAAGGGCGAGGGGCGAGCTCCCACCTCCCCCCCGAAATCGGAGAGAAGAATTTTAATGAGTAGCAGCAGCAACGAGAATGAATATTTCTAAAAGTTTCCGCCTGCGGCACTGACCTGCGGCTCTACTTTTGAATGAAAACATCCCAAATAGCACTGGATTTTGCATGAAATTTTCCTCCAACGATTCAGTTGCTGTAGAAATTTCAGAGCGTTTTGCTTGCCCCACTCCGAATTTTTTCTGGCTACGTTAGGGCTGACAATCATGTGTTATAGCTCAGTCCTTGCATACATATTTTTAGGTTGTTTTCATCAAAGTATTTATTTTGTATGCAACAAACTGCTACAAATCGTTAAAAGATGGCTAATATTGGGTATTTTTGCTACACATACATTAAACAGGGAAAAATCATTAAGAATCCGGTGTAGCATTTTTGAAAATTTAGAGAAAAATGGTAAAATCTTTGATTTTTGGTACGGATGACGTTAAGAATTTTTGCATTTTTGTCCAAAGCTCCAGATTATTTCTTTTGAAAAGTTAGTTAAAAGTTGCGTCGAAGGCGCGATAATTTTTTAAAACTAGCTGTTTTGCCGTAAAAAACAGCAAAACCTTTCCTTTTGTCATCCCATGAGGAGAGGTCTAGAACCCTAAGAGGACTTCCCTGAGGCGGCCTTGTCAGGAACATTCTTTGCTGACGAAGGAAGGTTTTCTTTACATATTGACGA
The DNA here is from genome assembly GCA_030248195.1 of Trissonchulus latispiculum. Lineage (NCBI taxonomy): Eukaryota > Metazoa > Nematoda > Enoplea > Enoplida > Ironidae > Trissonchulus > Trissonchulus latispiculum. The sequence goes on from JASAND010012718.1 coordinate 32,639, forward strand.
ATTTAGCGACGCTATCCTTTCGACTTCGCTATTATTATATTTCCTGCAAATTGCGTGATGCAATTGTCACAATTAATTCTTATTAATGATCGGTGAATAAACATTGACTCACTGGAATTGTTTGGTTTGCTGTGTGTCCAGGTGAACATCTACCGTCTGATCACGAAGAACAGTGTGGAGGAGGACATCCTGGAGCGGGCCAAGCGGAAGCTCGTCCTCGACCACCTCGTCATACAGCGCATGGACACCACCGGCCGAACCGTCCTTTCCAAAACTGCCGTCAGGTATATACCTAAAAAGTCACCAAAAATGTTGAAAGCTAAAGCGATGGAAAGCAATGTAGAAAGATCTCATCAGTCCGGTTCAGAAAATATACGTATACTTTGTGTGGTGGCTAACTTGAAGCGTTTTTGAGATATAGAGAAAACAATATTAGCTTTCTACAGGTTTTGGTCAGACTTTAGTAAAATTTGAAGGACCCTAGTTGTATGCGTCATCGGCTAAACGGATAACTTTCCGTACTGTCGTGTGTTTTTTGGAAAATTGAAAACTGTGGATTGTGAATTCCTGACAACAGAAAACTGTTAAGCGTTTGTGGTATTGTAGTTGTAGCTGTTTCACTCTTCTTCGTTTCAGTTCCAACAGTTCCACTCCGTTTTCCAAGGAGGAGTTGTCGGCCATTCTCAAGTTCGGTGCCGGCGACCTGTTCAAGGAGAAGGAAAGGGATGAGGAGGAAGATTTGGAGGTACTCCGACTCCTCTCCGTTGTTTTCCCCCAGTTTGTTTCCCAAGTTGAGTTTCAAGTCCCCCCAAGCCTTGTTAGGTGTCAAAAATCGAAATATCTTGAAGCTATAGTTTGAGAAGTTAAAAGTCTATGAAGTACATACGTATACGTATATATATGTATGTATGAGTTTTTGCTAAAAGTTTTGGCAGCCTCGTGCCGACAACCTTAAGTACTGTAGTACGTTGTAACCACCGTAAAGTTATTTCCGACAGTGACGGGCCTTTTGAGGTCAGACTCAGATTGAACTAATCACTGGAGCTCCGATTTTCTGACATTCAGATAGGGTCTGTGCTTGTGTTTAGGTGGATATTGATGATATACTGCAGCGCGCTGAAACACAGGAGGCTGAACCTGACACGGGTGCTACGGATTTACTATCCGCATTTAAGGTAAAGCACATTGTGTCTCCACTGCATTAGCTAGGTTAGCTGAAAATGGGGGGGGGGGGTGGGGATAATTGCCATAAAGGACTATGTTCGTATTTTCTGTTGCAAATTTTTGCTACCAACGTTCAGTTTGTTTCCCATTATCTATGTATTGCTGCTGTTTTTACAGTTTACCAATTTCAACATTGATGAGAATGCTGAGGTCATCCTGGAGCAGCAGCAACAACAGCAGCAGAATTCGGACGGAGCCGGAGGAAAGGACTGGGATGAGATTATTCCGGAATCGGAGCGGAAACGGATGGAGATGGAGGAGCAGCGAGAGATCATGGAGGAGGTCCTCCCCCCGCGACAACGGACCGCCGTCATACAACAGGTATGCCAGCACCTTACGAAGATTGGAAACCTTACTTTTTCGAGTGAACTAAAACTGAAACTCCTGCTGACACTAATTTGGTCAGCCGACTGAAATTGAAACTGTAGCGAAAAATATTTCGGGAAGCGGAAGAAAATTGAGCCTGAAAATAAAATTGACTACTGAAACAAAGCCGTCATTACTGCTCGTCTCATTCAAGACTTATTGATTGATTGATGGCACTGGCGGATCCAGGATTTCGTGACGGGGGGGCGGTAAAATTTTTCCAGCGGGGGGTCTGGGAGGCGGAGCCCCCCAGAAGTTGAAGAAATTTTTTGTTTTTGCGATAAAATCATTCTTCGGATCTTTAATTCTTTTTATACTGAAGAACTGAACAAATTTTTTAAAATTCTTGGCATTTTTAGCCAAAAATGGTTATTTTCTCCGAAAAATCGGATGCATTTCAAGCTTTTTCTTCACAAATGCAATAAATATGCGGTTAAAAAGTAGAAAATTGGCGCCGAAGGCGCGAAATTTTTTGGTTTTTTGCCCTTTTTCCTCTTTCTCTCCTTAATTTTTCTTACCTTCGAATCGCGACGGGGGGGGCGCCCCGCCCCCCCCTGGATCCGCCCCTGATTGATGGTGTTTGTTGTTTCCAGTTGGCGCGTAATGAGGACTCTGACGATGACGACTACAAGGGTGGTCAGGAGAGCGGGGAGGACTCCAGTGACGACGACAGACGCAGGGTCGCCAAGAAGGCCCGCAAAAACTCCCTCTTTGGATTCACCACTTCCGAGCTGAGAAGGTAAAAGTGACTAACTTAGGTACTTGGATCCGTAATTGTGTGTCTTAATTTGACAGCAGTTTGTCTGTATTCTGTGTTGAAATAGCTTGTCTCTTGGTTGATGTAATGCTGATATACCTCTATTTGGCTGTTACAGATTTGTGAAAATCTATCGCCGCTTTGCTCGCCCTTTGACCAGGTATGCCTATCTACGTACGTTGTTTGTTTACTTTCTAGTTTTTCGTCTTTACGGGACCATGTTTTGCGACAGGGAACCTGCTTTGTCAGGAGTTCTTTCATGAAACATATCGACGAAGACGTCAAACACCTAGTTGTGTTTTTCAAAAAGGGCTGGTTTTTGATAGGAAGTTATGGAATCAGACAACAGATAATAAGTAGCCTAGTTTCAGCTTCTAACTTACGTACTGGGCAGGGGCCCCTTGGCGACCCTCCCCCCAATCGAGGACCCCCATAACTATCCTACTTCTCCCCATAACCGCAAAAATTGCCGAATTTTATCATTTTGCTTTAATTTTTAAAAAGATTTTCGGCCTCGCCGGAATTTTAACGCTATTTTCCCTAGTTTTAGCCTAAAAGCCTAAAATTGTCATTATTATTTAGCATTTTTTATACAGAGAACGTTAAAAATTTGAAAAAATCGTTCCAGAAATGCCCCCTATTTCTGGTGAGCCCCATCGCGGTGAAGGCCCGCCTAAATTTTTGTCTGAAAATAAGCCAGAGCTCACCAACGCAAAATTGTGTCTATTGAATGGTTGATGAGACGAGACGGATTCCACCACACTCTGGGTCAGTGAAATATTGTGTGTGACCTCCTATTTGCTTTCCTTCTTCTCATCTGATATACTTATTTATTTTCCCCAGTCCGTTATCGTTTCTTTTTGTAGACTGGAGGCGATTGCTGGCGAGGCAGAGTTGCAGGACCACAGTCAGGCGGAACTGCAGAAACTGATCGAGCTGTTGGAAACGGCCATGGATGAGGCGGCCAAGGCCAGTCTCCAGCAGCAGGCCGACAGCAAGATCGCACAGGATGAAAATTCGCTTGGCGGACCTCCCGATGGTACGTTACGTAACAGTCTTCACCAGACATGTGCAGAAGGGGAAGTTTTGGGGGGGGTGAAGGGCGGCCGAAGGCCGCCGAAAAACCGGATTTTTCCGGTTTTTTACCTTAAAAATCCGGATTCTGGGGGGGTGAGGGACCCCTCTGGGGGGGTGAGCTCAGGTCTGGGGGGGGGGATGAAACCCCCCCCCAAACCCCCCCCAAGCACACGTATGGTCTTCACCGAACTGTGTCTATTGTTTTATAGATTTTTTACCGCCGCTTCTGGAGGGGCCGAAGGGACTCGGCTGTTTGCATAATGTAGGCTTTCGTTCAACAATCGTCTAACTTGTTGACTGTTGAGTCTTAGGCCCTATTTCTTTAAAGATTAAACGGATTAAATTAAAATTAATCCGCATTAAAGAAATAGCACCTCTGATTAAACGGATTAAAATTTAATCCAGGGAGTTAAACGAATTAAACGGATTAAATTTAATCCTGTTTCTTTAATGCACCTGGGATTAAAATTTTAATCTAATCCTGTTTCTTTATTCACATTTGGGATTAAAGAAAATTTTAATCCGACCTGCTTAATCGCTGTTTCTTTAAAGATTAATTTTAATACGTTTAATCCGTCGCCTGCGTTTTGAACTAGTTTTTAATCCCCGTGCAGCTACACGGATTAAACGAATTAAAAGTTGGCGGATTAAAATTTTTAATCGCTGTTTCTTTAATGGCGGATTAAATGGATTAAAATAAACTCGTTTAATCTGTGGATTAGAAATGGTCGGATTAAACGAGTTAATTTTAATCCGTTTAATCCAGCATTAAAGAAATAGCAATTAAAATTTTAATCCTGCTGATTTTTAATCCGTTTAATTCTGCCATTTTAATCTTTAAGAAATAGACCCTTAGTTGGTTTGTTTGTTTCATGTGCTTTAGACAAGAAGAAGCTGTGGTGTAAGCTCGGGGCGGTGGACGTTCAGGTCCTCCCGATCCGGCGAAACCAGGAGGAACTGGAGCCCCTCTACATGCTCATCGGCGAAGGACGAAAGGAGGACTGGGCCCGGTACATTCAATTTTGATTTTCTTGGTCCACTAAAGTGCTTTAGTTTTTTTTTAAAAATTCCGAAAATTCTTTTATTTGTACCATTCTTTGTAGATGTTGTGTATCCCTATTTTGTGTCTGTAACTTTTTTTACACTTACTGAGTGCTAAAAGGAAAAAGGAAAAAACAAAAAAGGAAAGAAAAAGGATAACTTGTTGTTCCTATAATTTATTTTTGTTTTGGATTTTCTATTCGACGATTTTTCTCCTGTGTTCTTTTTTTAGGTTGGACAGTCTGATTGGTGCCGTGAAGATGATGCGGAGCTGGGATGTGGAGTGGAGTCAGGCGGAGGATGCGGCGCTGTTGCGCGGGGTCTACCGATACGGCCTCGGCTCCTGGGACTCCATCAAAATGGACCCTGAGCTGAAACTGGGAGAAAAGGTGGAGCCGCCGACAGACAACACAATATCATTTTTCTATAATTATAAGAAACACTTATTCTATTTTGTATCAATTTTCCTAGGATTTATCACATTTTGCATAGTTGGTAAATGGACGCTGAATTTTGTGTTTGTTAGTTTGTCAACACTGGCGCACTCACGAATTTTATAGGAGTGGTCCAAGGTTTAAGGTGGGAGCGGTGTTACGCTCGGAAGTCCCCGTAATGGTGCGAAATGTTTGCTCTTTCCGTCTGAAAAATGCTTTCTGGCTGTTTAAAGTTTTAAAAGTGTGACAATATTTGTTTGAAACAGCCAAAATTTTAATTCTTGTCATCACACACATGCCATTCTAAACGGGATGGGTCTAGACCCCTAAAACTTCAGGGTGCGCTTGGTTCTAGGATTATTTCAGTTGAAATAGTACACATCGATTTCACCATGGCATTTCATTCTTTTATGTCATCCTTTTGTAGATTCTGAACAAGGACAAGTTGCTCAAACCGCAGGGAAAGCACCTGCAGACGCGCTGTGATTATCTCCTCAGATTTCTGAAGAAATATGCCACACCTCGTTTCCCCGGTGTAAGTCTCACTTGTGACTTCCGGATTTTGAACTTTACTTATACCCAAATAATATTTGCTGATAAGTTAAACAAGGGACGAGGCGAATTATCCCTCCATCTTCTCCTGTCTTTGTATTTTGTTGTATACTTTCGTTAACGTTAGTTTGAATTTGAGAGACTTGTTCGATTTTATTTATTTTCTGAATTTTCTTTTCAGACTCAAATCCAGGGTAGCCTGTTGCGACCTGGATCGGCTTTGTCGGCCTCGGTCATGGCCGCCGGCGTGGCTAAAGAGTCCGCGAAGTCCACGAAGAAGGAGAAGGAGCACCGAAAACGGGATAAGGATAAGTCGGATAAAGCGGTGGATAAAGAGGATGAAGCTGGGGTCCAGCCGGATGGCAAAGTCAATGACGCCCTCCAGGGCAAGGACAAGGACAAATCCGCCGTCGGCAAACGAAAGAAGGGACGGGTCAGTTTAGTTTGGCAACTACCTAAAGTTCTGACTGCATGATATAATTGTCTTTTGTGATTACAACAGTCCATAGGATGGCGGTGGAAGATTGTTGTTGAAGGTGTCGTCGTTGTTGTGCATCAGTCCTAGGGCCTTTTCAAGAAAGGGTAGAGTAGAGTATAGTTAAAATTAACTGTTTTAACTCACTTTAACTCCACTCAAGCTTGAGTTTCCCTCTTTTAACTCTTTCATGAAAAGGATCGAGTTAATTTTAACTCTACTCTACCCTTTCTTGAAAAGGCCCCTAGATTTGTGCGAGATTTTGGAAACTTCTTCTTTGTGAAACACTTTTTTCCCAGCTGTCTATGTGTGCCTGTCTACGACGAACGTCATGTAACTCAATACTTTCAATGCTTTCAGCCTAAAAAGGAGAAGAAGGAAAAGCCGGAGCCTAAGGAAGGAGGACCAGTACCCGCCGAGTCAGAAGCTGCAGATTTGGAACTGGAACCCGCTATATTTAAGGAGGTGGGCCCTGTTTGTCTGCTCTTCTGTTTCTATTGTTGATTTTTTACCTTTTTGATTTCTATAATATAATCTTGGACTGTAGCCTTTCTTCCGCTAGACGCCATGTTTGCTTGGTTTTCATTTTCGCAGTTTTGCAAACTTCGTTTTTTATATTTAGTTTCCTTTTTCCCTTGTTTTCAGTGCAAGGAGCTGATGCGTCCCTGCAAGCAGTCCATTCGGACACTGGTCGACTCCGATGACAGTGTGGACATTGCGGACTGTGTCCGTCTGATCGGGGACCACATCGAGACCTGTCTGCTGGAGAAGGCTCGCTCAGGCGGCCCCGCAGCGGAGGCTCGATGGCGACTCCATCTCTGGAAGTTTGTCTCCATGTTCACCGACTCTACACCGGACGATCTGCGCGATCTCTTTGCCAAGATTCGCTGTCGACTCAAGAAACAGGTAGGCAGGGTTAGTTTCACCCTTCCTGACTTCAGGTTTTGACCGACTGATCTGGCATTTTTTAGTCTGCCCCCCCCCCCACTTTTCGGTCCCCCCCCCCCACTTTTCGGCTCCCCCCACTTTTCGGCAAGCCCCCACCCACTTTTTTGGGGGTCGCCCAAAAGTGTCAAAAAATTAGGTCTTTGGGGTAAAATTTTCTCAATTTTTAGCTAATTTATGGACTTATAAGCTCATTTTAAGTTTAAAAACAGCGATTTTTTCGTTTTTACCTTAAAAATGTTCGCTAAAAACTGCGGCATATTTTACCTTTGGCTCGCCCCCCTCCCACTTTTCGGAAGCCCCCCCCCCCCCCCTTTGAAAACCTTAAAAAATGCCAGCTGATTGAAATAATCATGACAATGTTGGATTGCAGCCTGTTTTTCTGCGAGACTTACTATTAATTACTAACCTCCTTAGTGGTTTGTAGTTACGGCGACAGGTTCAAAGCCTTCTAGTGAGATTACTTCGGTCACTTCAGTTCTTTCATGAAACATTTTCTTTGTTCATTTTGAAAGATTATGGTGAAAATTACGTATATACTGTAAACACATACTATAGTGACCCTGTCTTTTGTTGCAGGGCTCGTCCGCCACAACCACTACCTCAGACCAGACTACTGCCATGCGCACAGGCGACACGGGTACCACAGCGACCGCCGCTCCGTCAGAGTCCACTGGTGACGCCCCGACTCCTGATACAAAGCAGCATCATCATCATCGTGCTCATCGTGAGCACCACCATTCAAGCGGCGGTCGACACCACCACCACAAAGGCCGCTCCTCTCATCACACTGTCAAACGTCCTCCGAGTCCACCCGAGGGCCCCACTCCACCTCCCGGTGTCCTCTCCAAGCGACGTCCTCCCCTGATCACAACTGGAGAGGAGCGAACCACCACCACTGCTCTGAGCCCGCCCACTGTGACGGTCACGGCAGGGGGAGGGGCGGAGCCTACTCCTTTGATTGACAGTAAATGGTCCAGTGCCGTCGTTGGGTCTGGGACTGGAGGGGATCCGCTCCCCTATCGACTCCTTTCTTCCTCCACCTATGGGCCGTCGTCCTCTACCCTTGGGAATTCGTCCTATTCTTCGGCGGCCGGCGGTCATGATTCTGAAGGCGCCCCCTACTCTGGATACAATAGGTAGACAACTTCGACTGGCTAGTTGTTTTGTTTGTGCCAACTTTTTGAGCAAGCTCCTTCCTCAACTTGCGAACTTGAACACTTTAACAGTGTGGTACATAAATTTTTGAAACATTCTGTTCTGGAAATCGGCATGTCTAAAATCCCATCCCAGTATTCAAAAATCGGTTATCTTCGTGGGGGGGGTCGCTGTAGCTATTTTGGATGATCACTTCATTACAATGCAATTGATTGTTTGTTTGCGTACTTTGACAAATATTTTTATACGCTTCAGTTGGCTTTCAATTAAACTTAGTCTTTTTACTGACGTCCATTTCCTTATTTTCAGACCGCCCTATTATAGATCTGCTGGGGAGCGCCGTCCTAAGTCCTCCTATGATAACAGGTTGGTTCTCACTTTTCCATAATTTATACGACTATAATGTATAAAATTAAATTCTGTTCATTAGTTTATGAAAAATAACCAATATTGCATTCGTAGCGAAGCGATTGGAGGTGAAGCTGTTGTTGCTCTGTTACTTTTATGCTGCGTTTTGGTTTCACAGTTGTTATTTTTGTCTGTATTTGCTTCTCACGTTTTAGCTACAATCGTCCACCCAATCCGGAAGCCTATAAGCGTCGATTTCAGAGGTATGCTGATGTTTCTGTTTCTGGTCTTCGATAATTTCAGTCAGTGCTCGGACAGTTCCTACTTTTCCTACTTTTTTCCTACTTTTTCGTATGTTCCTACATTTTTCCTACTTTGGGTCAAAAATTCCTACTTTTTCCTACTTTTTTCCTCTGAAAGACGAAATCGGCCTGATTTGACAGTAAATTGTCCAAAAATTGCTGAATTAATGATAATCTGCATTTAGTTTTCCGATGTTCTTGACGACAATAATATTGAGATAATCATATAGAAAAATTTGCAGCATCAGTTGGCAACGTTTCTTCAGTTTTGCCAGTTTTAATGGTGAAAAATACAAAAAATTATAAATCTTTCTGCAGAATGCTGTTACTACGTTAGCTTATGTTGCTAAAACGCCTAAAGTTGGTCGTTTTTAGCGTTTGTTAGCAGTCTCTGTACAAAACCTAAAAATTCGGAACGTATTACCAAACTATGCCCCCCATTTTTGTCAGATGGGGGCAACTTCGAGCCCTCCCCATAAATTTTGGCCTAGAAATAAGCCAGAGGTCGTTAAAACAAAAATAGCTTTCACAAGGGTCAGGATAATTTGACCACTCATTGAGGTTGACAGTTGAGGTTACTCTTATATAAAGTATGAACTATGAAGCTGCTGAACGATATGAAAAAGTTTTTACAAGCGTTCAGAATGAATTTTTGAATTTGGGAAGGGGGGGGATCGAAATGCCAAAAACGCACAATAATGTTGCTCGATTTAGCTCAAATTTTGTATGGTGAGCAAATTGGGTTCTGCCGGCTCACGTGCGAAATTTCAGCCCGCGAGCTATTGTCTATCGCCCAAACTGGGAAGGGTTTTACAACTTCAATTCTTTTGGATGATTGTTTTACAACTTCAATTCTTTTGGATGATTACATGACCTTATTGAAATGCTTTAAGACGTATGAGGAATTAGGGTTGGTTTTTTCCGGAAAAAAAGTTGAGCGGAAAAAAGTACTTTTTCCGGTTTTTTCCCCGACTTTTTTCCGAAGTCGTAATCATATCAGAGCGTCTCAAAATTTGTTTCTTTCTATAACATTTAGCCTGTCTTAGCGAATATTTCTGCATGTAAACGCCATATGAACATGAACACTTTTATTATCTTTTCGACGTATCCAATCTAAGCAATTGGGAAAATTTTGTCCAAACGAAGTTTCAGCAGACTATGGGCGCAATTCCCAGTCACCTTAGCTTCTGGAAGCAGTGAACAGAACTTTCAAATAATTTTTCCGTGTGTATAGTTTTTTCTTTCACAAGTTTGGATTTTAGATGTATATAAGTATAAAGTTCGCTTGCTACAGTTTCCATTTACAAAAGAAGAAAGAAAGAAGAAGAAGAAAGAAAGATTTACTCCAAAAGAATTTCAACAAGGACGGTACATAGATTTACTCAAATACAAAATATATATACCATTAACATAAGACAGAGAAAGTTACAAACTCAGGCAGTCATATAACCAACTTAATGTGATCTCCAACCTACCATTTATAAACAACGAGATATCGCAAAAGCAAGTGCCTGCTTTCAAACAAAAGCTCCTTAAAAGATTTCAAATCTTTAGCTAAAACTATATTTTCGGGCAAAGAATTCCAAGAGTTCACTATCCTGTTCGCGAAAAAATATTTTCGAACGTCTAATGAGAACTTTGGTTTCTCTAGCCTAAGCAAATGGCCCCGTGTGTTACGTACATTAGCTGATGACGAAAACAGAGACTGAAAAGAGATTCCAACGTGTCCATAAACAATCTTATACACCAAAGTTAAATCAGTCATCAACCTATTTAGTTCCAAAGATACTAAACCCAAAACTTCGCATTGATCCTTATATGATAAATGCCTAAATTCATAAAACGAACTACAAAATTTCTTTTGAACCTTTTCAATCTTTTCAATATCTTGTTTTAGCCAAGGATTCCAAACTTCCGAAGCATATGATAATATTGGTAATACATAAGCTTTGTATAATCTAATTCTCACTGATAAGTCATCCGAAGTAAAGCTTCGTAACATAATAGACAAAACAGACAAAGCCTTATTCGCAATGCGATTTATGTGCACTCCAAACTTTAGATTTTGAGGAACCCACACACCCAGATGGGAACATCCATCAGAATTTATCAATGTATTTCCATTAAAAATGTAAGGGTTTCTCTCATTTTGTCTACCAATATACAAAATAAAAGATTTCGTCCATGAGACCGACACCGACAAAAGATCTGCCACAAGGCAAGTTTTGTCCGTGCGGGCAAAAGCAAGCAGGGCAGGGGGCTTCAGTGTTGAAGCAACAAAGAACAGTGGTCTGTTGTAATTCAGGGCACAGCTGTTGGCTGAAATGTTTAAATTGACCAGTTAATTGCAAAAATAATGAGTTTCTCGATCTGACAACAATACTTCATAAAGCTGAGCAGTTTATGAAAAATTAAGATAAGGTCAAATTAAGTTCGGGCTTCAAAATAAGAGCAAATTCAAAGAAAACCAATGATTTGGGAAAAAATGAACAAATTTGGAGAAAAATCACAAATTTTATTTGAACACTTTTAAAACTTAACAACATGATTATATGTTCCTTATCTTTTTTTCGTTTTTTCCCGACCCTCCGGAAAAAAACGGAAAATTTTTTTCCGGGACTGGGCCATACGGTAAAGCTGCATAATGGTGTTTTGTTGAAGGAAAGATTAGATAACTTGCTCTGCAAAATTATTATGAAATCTGCAAATTCCTACTTTTTTGTAAAAATTCCTACTTGTTGTTCCTACTTTTTCCTACTTTTTTGAAAAATAGTTCCTACTTTTTTTCCTACTTTTCCAAAATTGCTATGTCCGAGGCCTGTAATTTACTGCATATGTTATTAAAGCTGTTCTGATTTTGGAGTGATTTTGCTTAAACCAGTTCAATTCAAAATTAACGGCAAAATAGGTTTTCCAATTGTCTGTCCTGTTCCAATTAATTTGTATAGCTCTGATAACTTTGTCTTACTCTAACAGGCACGCTTTGCAGTCAGTCAACCATTGTGTTGAAAGTGGTCACAGCTTTGTTTCATTGTTTCAGTTCCTATCGTCCGTCCCCTTCAAATTCTGATAATTATCATCAAAGATTCCAAAGGTATATTTCTTTGTTCCGGTGAATTGTGAATAACGTTTTGGCTATTTCAGCAGGTTTGAGCTGTTCAAGCAGTTGTGCTGTTCCACTTTTTTGCGAGTGAAGATTACTAAATATAGACGGAACTAGCGCTACACTTTGTGATAAAGTACTGTGGATGACATTTTTGGTTTTATGTTTCAGATATTGACTCGATTATAAAGAAGCCTGTGTTAGCGATTATATTGTTGTTATAGTTTATTATCATAGATTATTGTTGTACAAAATAAATATTTTGGCTCCTCTTGTAATATGCAACAGTTCAGTTGGTTAGGTTAAGTACGCTTAGTCAATAGTTCTAGTTCTATCCGCAGAAATGCTCTTGTTTGATGCCAAAGTTGGGGCAAAGTTTGTGGGCCAACGGGGCCACGGGGCCCACTCCCGCTTGTGAATTCAAATGGAGAAGGGAGCCACGCCAGACCACTTTCGTCCCAGCCCGACAGAATTTAACCTGTAAACGTTGGCGTCTAATCGACGTTCTCGAGGGCCAGTAAAGTAAAGCTTAAGAAAAACTTCAGAGCCAACTGACACCTAATCGACCACGTATGAGCGTAAAGGAAGAGGGCCGTTTCCACCAATTTTATGGTAGGGAACAGCTGATGAAAATCTTTCCCTCTGTTGTTTCAGGACTGAAAATATTTGATTTTTTGCGAGGGCTCGTTACCATGTAAAGGTCTTCGGCCGGAAAATCAAATATAATCCTGATTCGATCCGATACGTTGAGACAAGAGTACATAATACATATGTATTATGTACTCTTGGTTGAGATAAATGGCGACGTAAGAAAATTTTGAGAATATGTTACAAAATGTTCACTGGAGCCGATTTCGTCATTAGTCACAAGCCACAAGCAATTCCGGTCTCATCAACAACAAGTCACAAGCAAAGTCCATGCTTGTGACCAGTTGCCCACAAGTTAATTTTCCTGTTTCGGTTTCATCAAGCCACAGCCACAAGTCCCTGCAAACAGCTGAAAAGTCCCACAAGTCGAAGTACCACTTGTGGCAATTAAATATTAATTAATAAAAAATTAATATTAAATGCATTGGCTCATTTACTGAACGGTGACGACAGTTTCCGCCGGAAAGCGGAACAATTAACAAATGAAATAAACCAAACTTTACTGAAATTTCCAGCACCAAAGTTTGGTATAAATTCGAAACTTTTTCAATGTTTAAACGGATTATTTAAGCTGATTTATACAATCTTCGTTCGTGTATCTAAATGTGGTAATTCCTTACATAAATTACTTTTCTTGTATGCATTTGTTTACTTACTATTTGCTCATCTCATTACTGAACAATTTAACTTTCGAAAAGTCTTCAGTTCGCTGGATAATTCTTGAATGCTTGTTCTTTGATCTACTGTAGTTCTTTGGTTCAAATTGCTTCTCTTTTGATCTCTTCTTTCCCCACAAGTACTTTGCACAACTTGTGAGCCCTGACGTCATTTCAGAGTGCTTGCCTGTTAGGCCTATTTGCTTGTGGCTTCTGACTTGTGGCCACAAGTTGCCTGCAAACTTTAATGAAACCCAATTTTAGACAACTTGTGGCCACAAGTTGTGGCTTGTGAACTTGCGACTAATGATGAAATCGGCCCCTGGTCGAAAGAAGTTTCCCCAGAATTATTGATTGGTCTTTGGGACTGGAGCTGTAGATCAACCGTGAGTGGGGGCCAAAATGAGGATCATTAAAGAGTGGGAAGCTTAGATAAATGAAATCAGCAGGCCTTTGGCAGAGGTTCTGCATATCAGGTTGCATAGCTTGGCTGGTTCATCTGGAGGATTGACCGCTTGTGCTGATACACGTCTTCTACGCTCGTTTGCACCAAATAAGATTAAAGTTAAGGTTAACACCGAGTTAACCCTGAGTGCAGCAGGTTACAGAACACCGAGTTAACCTTATGGTTAAGGTTAACCCTAACCCTCTGCACCAACGCTTTTCAGCTCAGGGTTACGAAACCTGAAGGTTAACACCGAGTTAACTTTTAATAGAAGTTTAGCCAATCCGTAGGGAGCCAGAAACAGTTTCCATCCAATCGGGGAGCGGTTATAGCCATTCATTTAACTCAGTGTTATCGGCTGGGGAATAAGGTTAACAGAATACTTTCTTGTACTGGACTTGATACAATTAAATACAAGTTTCGTTTCAAGAGTCATCATAGCTGTCGAAGGGGTCAAAGCAATTTTTGAGGAATTGAGAAATCTGTGGAAGCTTTTTCCGAATCGTCCTAATCACTCATTTATTCAGTACCTATATTTTACCATAGAATTTAATTCAGCAATAAAAATAACAGTAATATCCTTAAAAATAGTGGCGCTATAAGGGTTAACCCTACTCTCGCTGAGGGTTAACTTTTTGGTGTTTAACACCGGGTTAACCTTAAGGTTAACACCGAGTTACGTTAACCTCATTTGGTGCAACGGTCTAACTGCTGGGTTATCTCTTGTTAACACCGAGTTAACGTAACACCGAGTTAAAAATGGTTGGTGCAAGCCAGTGCAAGTCGAATTATAGATTTGAATTAATTTAGGGAATAGAAATGCAATAGTATAATTCTGCCATGTACTGTGTGAAGTTCGAGTCTACGTCTGTTAGTAAAATGTACTACTCTCGAATAAAACGAGTTGACTATCTATAATTTAGGATAAGACTAGATCACTAGGTAACTGTGTGGTGTGTGATGCCGATAGAAAATGCCCTAAGTCTGCCTAAGAAAGAATATTTAACAACAAGTAATTTTACTGTCAACTTTCACAAATGAGCCAGCAAGACTCCAGAAACTATAAAATCAAACTAATAATGCAAATATTTCACATTACTTTTCAAACATAAACTTGAATAAATTTATAGCGCCAAAACGTCACAAAATAACCCAAACTTCGCAACTAGACGATAAATGCGCAAACCCCAAAAATCGGATCGAACCCACTTGAATTCCCCGACCACTTCTCGACTCAACCCAAAACTCAACTAACTTATTCAAGCGTGAACCTAATGAGAATTTAGCTAAAGTACCGACGATTTCAGACAAGAGTCACCAAAACGCTGAGCGTTTGTCAAATTGATCATTTCTCAAATAATTCCATAATTTAGGAATGCGTGCTAACTTCACGAAATGTCTATCTTTAGTGCACGCTATCTTCACATAATACCCCCTCTTTTCCCCCGGGCGGCCTCGGACGGGTTTTGACCGGTTAGAAAAAGGTAAAAAGGAGTTATCACAGGTATGCTACGTACTAGTAAGGTAAAACAGTTTTTAGAAATTCTACGTAAAAGTAAAATGTTTTTGATGCACATGCATCGGACCTCGGTCGAGCAAACACATTCTCATGCTGACCGGACTACGGTAAAACTACTCAAACTGAATTGAGACTACTTTTCGACAACGACAACTTTTGACAACTACTTTTGACAACATCTATGACAATACAACACAACTACAAAACAACATTCTAAAGTAGAACCGTCCGAAGCCACATAGCATACGAAAAACACCCCAATTGAGGAAAACCACGAAAAGAGAAAATATATAAACCATATGATAATGTATAGATATGCATAGAAAGAATGACGAAAGACAATATATATTGTGCAAAATTGCAGACAAGGTAAGTATAGAGAGGTGTACTAATACAAAACAATAGTAGCAATGCCAAGATAAACAATATAGAGTAAACTAGAGAGTACTTGCCTAGCTGCGTGTTTAGAGATAGAAAATAGAAAGAAAAAATTTTAAGGAAAAGAGGCGAAAGTGACAGTCAGTAAATCAAACATATGAGTAAAAACAGTTAAGAAAAGGAAAAGTGAAAAAATCTACTAGCCCGGCACCAAATATGTACATTACAACGGCCAAGCCGAGGTAGCGGGCACCCATGAGAAAAATCAGAAAACAATCAAACAACCCCAATTTAAGAAAAATTTTGTCCCGAGGCTCCCTCCCAATTAACTAACACAAATATCAGACAGGACAGAACCCGAAATATACCACAACCATTACAAAATACAAGGATGGGTGGACAGTGTCAACAGGTGTGCCGGGGAAAGGACGACGCGATATTCACCCCAGCACCGCAGAACTATCCAGCACAACAGGAGCCAGCAGCCGATACACGTCGGACCTAGCTGCCACGACAGAATGGAGAGGCCAAGAGTCAACGCTGAACCAAGCCGAAGCCGGACTGGGACCAGCCAACAAAATCCAAGCCAACCCGGCCGGAAACAACCCACAGGACCCAGCGCCGAGCACCGACAGGTCAGCGATGTAAAGCAGCTCAGACCGGAGTGCACGCACCATTGCAGGAGGGCCTATGACCACAGAAGGGCCCCCTGCCAGCGTCAGGACCGGACAGTCAGAAAAACAGGAGGCCCTGCAACCCCTCCTGCACGGCCCCATCAAGGTTCCACAAGAGCCCTAAAGAGTCAAGGCCCCCACTAGCCAAGGAAAGCGCGCAGGCAAGACGCGCGAACAATACCCGCATAGGAAACAAAAAGTCAATACAAATATACAAGTCAAGGCCACCAGAGATGGCAAATGGCAGTATAAAGGTTACCAACCGGAAACCAAGCACCGGAGTAGCACCAAGAGGCCGACCAACCTGCGTAGGCAGCTAGGCCCCCAACCAACACACCAGCGGCCTACAATCCAGGACCCGAGCACAGAGATCAGGTCTGCCAAAAAGCCACGCCGCCACCCATTCATCATAGCCAGCGAGTTAAAGTTTGTTCAACAAAATTTTTGTGTCTCAAGGTTACACTTAATGTTACCTAAGTCGTTTAAAGTTCAGAGACCCCTTATGCACAAGGTTGAATGAAGTATTTGAACTGCCAATGATGGAGGGAAGTACGCAGCTACAGAGTGGAGGGTGTGCCCTCCCAAAAGAAAACCCCCAACTCCAACCATCCCTCCCCCAAGCTCAGAATCCACCCCCACCTCCCCCAAACCCGGGTCCAAATTTTTCGGGGGGAAAGCCTTGGGGTCGTCGTCAGAATCAGTTTTGTATTATAAATATATCCTGTGACGACACAAAAGACCAGGAGCCCCTTATTGAAAATCGTTTTGAAAGTTTGGGAGCTCATACGTTAGAATTCACCCCTAAACCCCTTTCAACCCCTGCTGTGTCCCAAACAGTTTTTTCTCCTGTGGCCGGCCCATCGTTCCCTCAGGTGTCGAATAATCAGGGGGCACCCATAAGTCCTGATTATCAATATTTTTATGGTTCTGGGCATGCTACTGTAATTTCGGCTGCGTCAAGAAGCCCTCAGATTCCTAATTCGGGGGGTCCGCCCCCATGCCAAAATCCGCCCCCACCTGGCCAAAATTTGGGTCAAAATTTTTCTGTGCCTTATCACGCAGTGCCTGATTCCTGGCCTTCACAACGTCAGTACCAGTCGAATGATCCGCCACCTATGGCACTGCCTCCCCAGGCTGCTGGACAGGCCAATTTTGATCCAAATTATTATTATGGCCGGGATCAACAGTATACGTACGTACAGCCAGGCTTTTCTTCTGAAGCTCAATATGGCTGCCAATCGGGTTATTGTCCAGTTTATGATCACGCTCCGTCTTTTTATCAGCAGTCCCAACAGTTGTTGGCTCCAATGAACCCAGATGTTGGTCTAGGTACCCCTAAAAATTATGGGTTTTTTCCGCAACAACAAAGGCGTCAACAGCAGACTGCAACCCCTCCTGTTATGCATGCTAGCGATGTTTCTGTCAGTAAGCATAGTGCCCAACTGCATCGTACGTATATGACGATTTTGCAAGATATTCCCCGTTTTGAACCGGGTTTGGAATACTTCGACGACTGGTTGCCCCAATTTGTGTCGGCTGCTACGATTTACGGAATTCCTCAAGAACAATGGGCCCGTTTGATGTTTAGCAAACTGTCGGGAAAAGCGCTTATATTTGCTTCTAGAATTGGTCCTGGTGTTGTAGAATCGTTTGATAATTTTGTTCTTTTGATGAGGACACAATTCCCTAAACCTAAAATATCTGTTTCTGAAAAATTCCACCGGTTTATCCAGCGGGTTCAGCAGCCTGGAGAATCAGCGCGTCAATATGTGTCGGAGCTGCAGTTGCAAGCTTTGGAAATTTGGCCGTCTGAGGTTGACCGGGACAGGCACTGTGTGCAACAACTATTTGATGGAATTCGTTCAGAATATGCGTCAGCTTTGGACTCAAGTTTCGGTAAGGGAGAACCAACATTGAATGAAATTTTATGTATCCTTGATAAATTAGAATCTCGTAATTCCAGAACGGGTTTTTCTAATTTTCAAGCCTATGTTGCTCCGGTTTTTCATGTGGAAACTCAAAAATATCCAAAAGAGGGGGTGGCCCCCCTTGATTCGACACCTGTGACGCGGCTGGAGCTACGGGAGTTGAGAAACTGGTTTGAGTCAAAATTGCAGCAGGAGTTGAAGGAATGGGAGGACGAAAAAGAAAAGGGTTCTCCTACCTGTCGATTTTGCAATAAAAGGGGACATCACTCCGATCGATGTTGGGATAAAAGTCCTTCAAGAGCCACTTGTACTCATACTCAGGCTTCAAAGGCTCAAATTCAAGCACAAGTCAATATGGTGGGGACTTACCCATATCACCCTCCCAATCCGGCATATTACGTTCCCCCAGTGCAGGCGCAGCCGGTGCCAACTTGTGTGTATTACCCGCAGCAATACCAGTTTCAGTGGCAGTATCCGCAGCCGGTTTCGCTCTGTCCGCTGCTACAGTCGCCTCCACACCTTGTGGCAGCGCCTGTCGCAGTAGGGCCAAACAGGTTGCTCCAGTTGCCAACCGCAATTTTAGGTGCGCGGCTGCGGCTGCACTTGCATCAGCTGTTCACATGGCATCAGCTGTTCAAATGCCACCAGCTGTTCAGGCACCGATGGCCTCGAAAGTGCATTTGATGTCCTTCCCTCAAATTTCTTCAGCTTGCACCACGAATTTGTCAGAGCCCTCTTTTGAAGGCACCCCTTTGTCTGCTTGTAAAGGTGATTATCAGGCAGAGGCCGCTCCTTTAAAAGAGGGGGTGGACCCCCGCAAATTGAACGATCTATGTGCTCAAACAGAAAATTTCTCTGAAGTTATTGGTTCTCCAGGACCGGAAAGCCGCCCAAAAGAGGGGGTGGAAGCCCCTCCCCCCGTGATTTCTGGCCAAACCGTTGCAACATCTTCCTTAACCTGGAAAAATTTTACAGGGTTTTCACGAGATTTGCACATGTATGATGGTGTCCCTCAAGTGTATCCAAAATTTACTCCTGAATCTACTTTATTCGTCGTAATTTTGGTTTACTCTTGTGTTTTCTTGTACTTTTGTCTGTATGCCCCACCTGTGTACCACCTAAATTTTCGTGTTGTCGCAAAGGCTTTTATTTTAGCGTCATTGATTTTTACTTTTTATCTGTATTTTAGGTTCATGCATCCAACTACATTTCTTTTTCTTCTTTCACAGCAACTTTCATAGTTTTTCACCTAGAAGTGTCCACCTTCTCAGTTTCTCAATATTTTTGAGCTCTCCTATTTACCTTTTTGAATGGGGAGAAAATTTTGAAATTTTGTGCCGCGGTCGGCACAGCTAAAAACGAAACTGATCCGGGGAAGCTACAACTTTGTGTAAAGGAAGGGCTATCCATGCGTAATCAGAAACCAAAACCGGAATAAAAACGGTTCAGGTATTTTTGAGATTTGGCCATGTTCACCCAATGTTCACCTGTGCCGACCTCGGCACAAAATTTAAAATTGGCTCCATAAGTGTTCCCGTGCGCATAGAAACCTACAGCAGCACGGTTTGGTTAAAACTATTTAATCTGGAGCAAATTCTATCCACGCTATTTTAATCTACTCCATTCAGTTCAAATTTAATTGACCAATTGTTCATTGTGTTCTAATATACCGTTGTTAAATTTTGTTACCTCGCGCTTCTTGAAATTCACTTTTTACTTGCTTACTTTTTGAAACCCGCATTCATTCCTGGCACTTTCCTTTTTCTGGAACTTCTGGATACAAATTTTGAATGATTTTGGCGAAGTCACTTTCACCTTTCACTTTCACGTTTTTTTCTCACTTTTGATGTATTGCACCTTTTATTTTGTGTTTAGCTGATTTTGGTAATGTTGGTATTTTTCCCTACCGGCTTGGTCGTCACTCCTGTATTTTGGACTAACTGCCTGCAGCTTTCTATCCTGATGGGTCCTTCTTGGATGACCTTCAAGGTGGTATTTTTCTGTTTATTCTTTCTTTAGTATATACGTATATACGTATATATTAGATTTTTGAAATTTCTATGCTTCAAATATATACATTGTCTGGTATTCTCGGTGCTGAAATTCCGTTAGATTTTTCAATTTTTAATACATTTAACCGTATTTTGTAAGTTGTTTAGAACTTTTTAAATATACGTTGTTTTCGAAATTTAGAATGAAATTTTCCATGCTACCCCGCAGGGGCTGCAGCCTCTCTGAACGGTGGAAAGTTCTCGTTTTCGTAATTAAGTTTTTAGATTTTCAGTCATTGTTGCTTTTTGAATTAGTGACAGTTCACTCCAACCGTGCTGTTGTTAAAACACCTTAAGCTTGACATTCTTTATGATGATCCTAATTAGTTTTCCGTCTTTCAGGGTTTGGCACTTGTAACCCCGAGGGGTTGCAACCCTTCCACCCTTTAAAGCTCAACCCTGCGGTAATTGCAAAATCATATCAAATTAAATAAATCAGCAAAGCATTTTCATATTTTACCTTTTGATTTTTGGGTTTCTTACCTTTTTCACCCTCTTTTTGGAGTGGTGCCTTGCGGGCCGTTGCTACCTCCGTATGCCGGGTGGGAGGGCCGCACGCTC
>JASAND010012720.1:0-16908 GCA_030248195.1 Trissonchulus latispiculum
GTTGTTGCTGAGATTGGTTTGAAGAATGAAGCGCACTTATGATGATGATGATTAGGCAAGATGTTCTCTCTGGAATGATCCTAAAAATATAAACAATACAGTAGCAAGAATAAAACTGTGTGATTAGCTGTTATTGTTCCTCGTGCCCATGCTTCTACTAGTTTCAGTTTTCCTTTTGAACTGCAGTTTTTGGTATGCCACCACCGTCAAGAGATTTCTATGGATCCTGCATCGGAAGGGCTTGTCTGGCCTGCAACACAATTCAAGAGCAAACTAACGACAACTAACTGAGTTTCACTTACTCTTCGTTTTCTGTTTACTTGTATCTTTGTGGCACTTAACTGGTTGAAGTCTGTTTGACCTTAGCTGCTTATTAATTGATTATTTAATGTTCCTGTTGAATTTCACTTGCTGGGTTGTGCAATCGACATAGAATTAGACCTAGCGGTAGTGTTGTTAGCTTTATGTGGTTGTCCTGAATTCTAATCTCTGCACTAAACGAACTGCAAAGAAATGAGTCTTAGGCTTCGGTCGTTTAATTTTGATTGCTGAGATTCTTGAATTGCTAGCATCTATCTGGTATTGGAAAAATCGGCTCTTTCAAGCGATGATGTGAAAGTAACTAGTTACACAGTCCCTTGTTTTTGTTTATTGTAACTCTGTACTTATTCCGGACAATGTTCTACTTATAGGCTGTTTTTCTATCCATGGTTTTTTCTGGACAGTTTGGCATGGCTGCTTCTTGATCGGTTGGTCCGAGGTTCGATTCCTTGGTTCCTACGCCTGTTCTCTAGCTGATCCACCATCCTCCCGCTGCACCGTCTGACTGCCACCGCTCACCCACACGCACCGTCTTCATCGTTATCATCATCTTCAACAACGTCATCATCACCCCGGCTCTGCCTCATCCCAGAGTCCGGCTCATCTCCGTTCCCCACGTCGGCGCCCGCTGACTTCCCTGACCAGTGGCACACTCTCTGCCCTGGTATCTGCCCGTCTGGACCCCCCCTTTGAATCGCAACCGCCAGCTGCGTGCACTGCCAGCACCAGCTTGCCCAACTGGAATCTCTAGTCCCCGGGACTGCATGCCTGCGTCCACCTCTTCCTGGCCGATGTATGAACTGTTACCGGCCGATACTACCACTGCTACTACCTCTACCACCATGACTGAACTGTAACCGATACTGACTACATCCGCCATTGCCACCTGCCACCGACAGAGAAAAATTGTATTGTGACTATCATTAGTATGCATGTATTAATTTTGCTGTGATTGTCTAGGTTGGAGCTCTGCTGAACATTCTGTCTACTGTTGACTTGTCGCTATCATGAACCTGTGTTGACTGAGTGTTGATTTCTTTGTTTCGAAAAATTTTCCCCCCTAGTTGAACTTTCCCCCATTTTTTGTGGAGTGGAGTGTGGAGGCAGCAAAATCTGCTTACTGGCATCAGAGCGATTTTATGGATTTCAGGAGTTCTAAAATCAGAGGAGTTTTGAAATTGAGCACGAAGATTATTCGCAGTAATTGGTTATTGTTGATAATTGGTTATGATCGGGTTGATTGCTAATTGAGGGTTGATTGATAATTGAATATGATGTTCCAATGCCGAGTGATATTTTGGTTGAGTATTTTGAATCTTCTTTTGGAATTGAACTAGACTTAGCTACCTAAATTTTTAACTATGGAGCTGTATTTTGAGTTGCTGGTTTTGTGCATATTAGTGGGATGCATCTCCCTTTTGTGTGATGTCTTTGAACTTGTTTGAGTATAGTGACGTTATCGGACTTTCCACCTGAGTGCTTTCGTGAAAGGAATTGGAAAGGAAATTCGTCTCATAGGAGCCTTGAGAAAAGCCCTAAAATAATCAAAGTTGACCCCAAAAGTTACGTAAGCTCTTTCGACGTCAAACTGGGTCGGCTCTCTGACGAAAACAAAGAGAGCCGACGAAAACGGGCATACGGTAGGAGCACAGCGATTGGATACTTGAAAAAAAATAGAGCGCCCTCTGACGAAGTTGTGGCTGAAGTTCAGTTCGAAGGGAGACCTGAACTTCAGTTCGTGGGTTGGCAGTTGCTGTGACCAGTGGTGCAATTTTTACGTTTGCTCTGTGAAGTTTGTACTGTGGACGGCTGTTACGCCGGAGGCTCTGTCATAGCCTAAGTTGGATTTTTGGTCGCGAAGACCTAAGCTCAGCTAGAGCTGCTTGTGGAGGATTTTACTACTTGTGCACTGCCAACCCGGTTCTCTGTCTGTACCCTAATTGCATTAGCTGTGATTATCCATTCGCCTGCTGCATCTCCTCAGTTGCCTGTTCCTGTTCGCCTGGAGTTGGACCAAGCCACTCATCTCAATATCCGGAAGGTAACCCTGTAAGTTTACCAGAGTTCGAAGTCAACAAAAACCTATTTGAGATTGTTTAACGAGGCATTCTAAAAAATAGGAAAGCAGTTAAAATCGTGCTCTTGTATTCTCTGATGTGTCGTCTGTACTGTGAGGTCTGCTGAAGGAATATTGTCTCTTTTTAGAGGGTGATCTATTTGAGTCTATGTATGATTTTTGTTACGTAACTCAACGGCGGAATTTGAATGTAAAAAGTATTTTTTGTGCCTAATGTTGATAATTGTGTCTGTGTAAAATAATAGCTAGAATCATTAAAACCTTGTAAAAACTTCACGTCTATTCCTGAATAGGTTTCTAGTTAGGTATTGGAATAATCAAATAATTGCTAGAGATAGTGACTGCTCAGGTTCTCTAACCATAACAACCCCTGGTAATATACGTGTGTTATAATTGTGGAATTGGGAGGCTATACGGAAGTTAAACCAGTGCTATAGCATTCAGAGAACCAAGACTACTAGACCCCATTTTATTACATTAATAACAGAAATAATATTATTAATTAGTAGGCGCCAGGAGCAAACTTTTTCGTTAACTTTGTAGCATTTTTTGTGCTCTTTTTAACCATAATAAAATTATTGCAGTTCACCGAGCCACATGTTTAGGAAATATTTTTCAAACATTTAAATTTTGATGTCATTTTAAAACCTGAAAAATTAAATTTCAATATAATGTTTAAAAAATCGTTTGTGAAATATTACTTCGGTTAACTTCAATAATTTTATTATGGTTAGAAAGAGCACAAAAAACGCAACAAAGTTAATGGAAAAGTTTGTCAATGGTGCCAGCTAACTAGTAGTAATATAATTAACTTTAATATCTAAAGTTTGTTTCTGGGCTCAGCGTAGCTGCTGCTGGCCACTAACTTTAGGGCCCTAGGTTTAGTAGCCCTTGAAATTATTACGTGAATAAGATCGCCCTCCCCTAAAGTGAGGACCCTAAATGTAGTGTCACTTGACCCTAAAAAGGGACACTTTTTAGTGTAGCTTTG
Source organism: Trissonchulus latispiculum (assembly GCA_030248195.1). Classification (NCBI taxonomy): domain Eukaryota; kingdom Metazoa; phylum Nematoda; class Enoplea; order Enoplida; family Ironidae; genus Trissonchulus; species Trissonchulus latispiculum. The sequence continues at coordinate 3,390 of JASAND010012720.1, forward strand.
TGAATACGGCCCCAGGATGCTTGAAGTTTAAGTTTAAAATTTGCTTTAACGTAAAGTATATATGTGCTAAACTTATGAATGTATACTTGAGAGAGTAACAGGCCAAGTCGCGGTAAAGCAGAGCCTGACTGGGCGGAACCCGACTTAAGGTGCCAGTTTACTTTCGGGTATTTTTGACCCATACGGCTTTAATCCTTTACGGAAACAGCTAAAACTTACAAAATAACCTATATCCGTGCTCTTTAATATTCTGGGATCACTCCCGCTTTTTTAGGCTATAGGATAGGAAAGTTTTGGTTTTTGGCCTTAGGCTCCTAGTAGGTAGACCTGCAGACATGTGCAGGAGGGGATATTCTGGGGGGGGGGGGTGAGCCGGCGGCCAAAAATCACCGGAAAACCGGATTTTTCCGGTTTTTTGCACAAAAAACCGAAAAATACCGGATTCTGGGGGGCTGAGCCCCAGGTCGGGGAGGGGGGTGATACCACCCAACCCCCCCACCCCCCCAGCACATGTATGTAGACCAAACACCGGAATGATTGTGAAGGCTTGAAACAGGACACAAAAATGAACATTTTTGCTTTTACAACCTTTGAGGTATCTCCAGTGGTTAAGTCAGTAGAAGCAATAAACCATTTTGAGGGTCACAAAATTGCCATTTTCGAGGAAATCAGTTTTTTTTCAAAATTACTGCCAAATCTTCCGAACAACATTGGTCCATTTATACTAAATCGACACACAGTCTAATTGCACATTTTATCAATGGATATTAGCTAGAGTTGCTTTAAGCTAGGGATTTGGCCGAAAAACCATTTTGGCAAAACTGCGGTTATTTTGCTTTAAACATCGATTTCCCAAAACTACTTGACGGATTCCGGAGATTTTTGGCAGAATGGAATTTAGCACTTCTGCGGAGGGACGTTTTTCTTGGTTTGGGCAAAAACATTTCGAGTAGCGAGAAAGCTCAATGCAAAGTTGCGAAATTTTGCATTACCATGTGTTTGGCCGGTTTTTTCGAACGTTAAAACCTGTTGACCCAAATCCAAAAAACACCCATCGACCCATATGTCCTTCATATCATGGCACAGAAAGAAGTGTTGAATATCAGCAACCCAGAAAGGTTGAAATTAGCGTAACAAACTAGACTCAGCGTCAGGGGTGTGGCTCAGTGGTAGAGCGCTCGACTGCAGATCCAAAGCTCGGCGGTTCGATCCCCGCCCTGGACACTTTCTTCTCATATTTCAGATCCTGATTTCAACCTTTCACAATTCTACAGTTTTGAGAAATCGATGTTCAAAAATATTTGCTAATTGTTTTACTAATTTTGCTAGTTTCAGTTCATATGAATGTCCTGATCCTGAGTATAAGCATTAAAACGATGTATGGAGCTCTTTCCAATTTCCAAACTTGCGAAAGTTATAGCACTTTAAATCACAAAAGCACTGCACAAGAGGATATATACCACCACCTTAAGGGGGCGGGGTCGCTTTGGGACAAAATCAATAGTCAGTCACGATTTCGTTCATTTTTGCACACAATATATATATATATATATATATATATATATACATATTTTCTCAAAAACACGACAAAATATTTTGAGTTCGAAATCAAACGGTGGCACAGATATTCAGGTTTAGAGTTGGAAAACTTGAAAATTTCTGTGATTTGCCCTCCAAGGTCATGTGGAGACAGAACGAAAGCGAATTTGGGGTCGACTAATATATAGCAAATTAATACTGCTGGTCTGTGCTAATGTTTCAGTGCTAAAACGACTCCGAGATAGCCAGTTCGTCGTTCGCAGTGCAATCGTCCATCGTAAATGGAACCTTTTCCAGCTAATGCCCTCTAACTTTAACTTGATTTAGCTTGCAATTTAACTTGCTTTTAAAAAGTTGTTCAGCTCATCATTACCTATCGAATGATACACAATTCGACTATATTTTGAAAATTTCAAACATTGACTATTTTGACCAAAAAGAGATCAAAGGAGCCGACAGGACAGAAACTTTCAACCTTGAAGCATTTCCTGCTTTTACTACAATGTTGGGCATGCATGGAGAGCCTTGTGTGCCAGTTTTGGTGACTTTCTAATGGATAACGAGTGAGAAATTCTTAAAACAATGTGAAAATTATGAAAAATGACTATTTTCGGCAAAATTCGCGCGTTTTGTGGTACGTTTTTAGAGCTTACTATAGATACTTTTTATGCGTAGAGTGCAGCTATCTATTAACCGTCTCTGTAGCCTTTGCAAATCGTGCAGGAGAGACCAAAACGTTTTGCACGTCCTGTTTTTCATGGTTGAAAAAACGTGGATTTTCCAATTTTCTGACTTTGAATGTTTGGCAAAAATTTGACACTAATTAAAAATTCCGAAACAGAATTGTACCAGAAGAGTTATTTGCACTCTATGGTCCAACTGGGACCACTTTTAGCGACCCCCCCCCCCACCAAACGGAGGGGGGGGGTATGCGCTGTCGATTTGGTCGACCCACCCCCAGACGGGGAAACATTCGCGTATTGTGATCGGAGCACCGTTGCGCCATGCCAAGAAGAGGAGCCCTCTAGTGGCTTACTCTTCTTCTATAATATAAGGGAAGTTATTATGGACTCTCGGCATAATCTAAAGTAACACCAACGACAGTAGTTGGGGTTTCATCAATGCCACAGCATGATATTACCGGTATGGACCTTGCTTTACCTAGTTGGATTTTGATCTTTAGCTATCAAAAGTTGGGAGTCTGGTGCTATGTTAGGAGTTTTGCATTTTTGGTTTCCTTGGTATCTTTACGTGATAACATATCATATTCAGACTTGATTATTTAAGTCATTAGTTCTGCTACGCTGCTGTTTGGCGAAGTATTACGTGTAAATTGTTCGAAACTTTAATATGTCATATCCGCAATTTATAGTTTATTCCCAGCATCGCATACCACATACCGCATACCAGAATACTGCAATCCAATATTCTATTTTCTACTCCTTTAGTTGGAAACAACACAGTTTAGTTTACATAGGGCCTATTTCTTTAAAGATTAAAATGATCGGATTAAACGGATTAAAAATCAGCCGGATTAAAATTTTAATTTCTATTTCTTTAATGCAGGATAAACGGATTAAACGGATTAAAATTAACTCGTTTAATCTGACCATTTTTAATCCGCGGATTAAACGAGTTGATTTTAATCCATTTAATCCGCCATTAAAGAAATAGCGATTAAAAATTTTAATCCGCCAACTTTTAATCCGTTTAATCCGCGTAGCTGCACGAGGATTAAAAACTAGTTGAAAATGCAGGCGACGGATTAAACGGATTAAAATTAATCTTTAAAGAAACAGCGATTAAGCAGGTCGGATTAAAATTAACTCGTTGAGTTTTTAATCCAAAGTGTGAATAAAGAAACAGGATTAGAATAAAATTTTAATCCTGGGCGCATTAAAGAAATAGGATTAAATTTAATCCGTTTAACTCGTTTAACTCGCTGGATTAAATTTTAATCCGTTTAATCCGAGGTCCTATTTCTTTAATGCAGATTAATTTTAATCTAATACGTTTAATCTTTAAAGAAATAGGGCCATAGTAGATTGATACTTGACACCTGCTATTCTGGTATACCTTGCATGGTATGCTTGTATACTGCTATACAAGAGCACCAATAATAACATGAATGTAACGTAATAGAATAAGAATGTGCAAACTTTCACTATCATACACTAAGCATGCTTAGCTCAGTCCCTAAGTGTTGTCCCTCTCACTAAGTGTTGAAACCGATAACTACTTAAAGGAGTGCATAAATCAGAATCTAGTCTAATTACCAGACTGCAGACAAAGAAAAGCCTAAACACAAGATTGTTATGTGTTAATTTTTGGGCGCATATTGTGAGATACACCCGCAAGTCAAGCATAAGTTTAATGAGCATTTCCAAAACATCCTCTGGATTCTTAGTCTGGGCAGCTTTGCCGATTTCTGACATTTCAGCAGATGCTGCATAGTTACGACTAGCACATTTCTTTGGTTAAGGTATCTGATGGCTTTTGTCTTTCAATTCAATCTTTCTGATACACATTTTGGCGTTCAGAGGTTTTTCTAGCTTCTCTTTATTGTCAGATGTATCGAATTTTCATATTTTTGGGTCAAAACCAAATCGTGATTCCTGAAACCAAATTGAACAGCTTTTTAAAACTTATGTAAGCAGTAAGTTTAAACCAATGTGGATGTGTGGACTCGATCAGATTTCAAGAACATATCAGCCACTTGCCACGTAATTGATCGTGTTTAAAACTGATTTTGCAAGAAATATTGCCAAGCCTTTTCCGGCGGCTGTTGAGCATTTACTATGCCAGCCACTATTCAACTCATTATTACCACAGATGTGTTTTACACAAAAAATGCCTCTGGATCCTCTGTTAGTTGCTCCGATGCCAGCATTGTAGCTGCCGTGGTCGGAAGGCAAAGTTGAGACATGTAGACCAGTTTAATAAGGTCGTGCATTCATTTTGTCTTAGTTTTCATAACAGAACGTATTTATAAGCATCCCTAGCAAATAGATAAAGGTATCGCGTTATCGATCATACTTCGGTCTGCATGGTTTTAGTTTTATTTATAGTTTATATGTTTATTTCTGTTTATATGTTTATAAGTCTATATTTAATCATTTAATGCTCCAATTCCAAGCATGGGTCTTAATACAGCACTGACGTTTTCATCGACATCACATACAGTTACAACAAGTTACCCCTTAAAAGGGGAATAGTACCGCCGTAGAGTTTGGAATTTATGTGTTCAACGTTTTGTTTGTTTTCATCACACTGTTCATAGTATGATCATAGTGTACGGTGACTTTAGCTTTTGACTAAAGTTTCAACTCCCCGACATTTGCCGTCTCTGGACAAAAGAATGGGAGTATTTTATCGCCATTTGCCAATTGTGAAACTAAAAATCTACCGGAAGAAGGATTCGATCTGTGTCCGGACCTGCGCCAAGCGGACACCCTAGCCACTACACTACTCTGACTAGAACGTTTTTATTGAGTAAACTGCGCGAGAGAAAATTATCATTTATCTATATGTTTATTTTAAACAATTTATTTTATCTAAATTCTAAAGCAAAGCAAACGCTAATGAAATAAATACAGTGCAAGCTCAAACTCAGTCTTAGCACACGAAAATTGTAACAACAGTTTTAGCTATTTATTGATCTGTTAAACCCTGCCAATCAAGTGACAGTCAAATAACGCCCGATTTTCGGTAGTATGAGAAAAGGCAGAGGATGATCGTTTGCAAAACAATTTACAGGGCATTGAAAATGAACTAAATCGACTGTAATGATGCTCTAAAAATTGCAAAATCTTAGAAAAATTGTTGGGCAAAAAAACCTGCGTAACGGGGACATGTGTTGAAGATAGGACGGAAATCCTCCGCGCCAAGCAATTTACATGCAAAACATATGAATTCAGATGGGTCAACCCATTACAAGTATACCGCCTCCGGCGGTATAAAAAGTTGTTACAGCAAGGTAATGAAAAACTGGCCTGCTTTGTGATGAGGTTAAAACAGGTTTAGGTGAGAATTGACGGGAACAGGTGAGAAGGCAGCTGTCTTGCCAACAAATTGTATTTAGCCCTTTTGTCCAAAGGCAATTCAAGACCTAAAGTGCAACTTAGAACATCACACACAACTATACACAGATTACAATAATGATTGCCTTCTTTCCAAACAGCATTTTGTCGAAAGCAGCTTCCAATGACGCAGCGAAGCTTGCTAGAAAACTTGTAGCAGCTGGTAATTCTAATAGGATGTTAAATCATGTGCTGCCCAGCCCATTATTGTGGTGAAAATGATTTGATTGGATAACGGTAAGAGCAAGAATATGGTCATCCCTCACTACAAAATTTCCACTTTACCTTTGCAAAATATCATTTCAGAATTCTCCTCCAATATTTGACATCTAGCGAAATATTTTAGTGGAAACCAAATGTGCCTCCTTTCTAAATGTATTATTGAAAAGAAGATAAAACAGTAAATTTGTGCCGTAGCTCAAGCCTAAGATTAACTGAACCCAATATGCCCACAGGCTCTGCGAATCGTTTATATGCAGTCGGTCAGCAGTTTGGTAATAAATCGGTGCCGGATTTACACAAATAACAAACACCACAAAACAACAAAACATCATTTTAGAACCCCTGCTTCTTTTCCTAACTTCAGCCTTTGAAGCTACTGTCTTCGCTGTTGCAACGCAAACAAAAATTGCCAAATAACAAATAAGCATAACAATACAAGGAATATAAATGAAAACCGTGTCAACTATCATTTTGAAGCTCAAGTTGTATTTGGTCCTTTTTAACACGCAAATTCCAAACGTGGGCATTACAACATATGTGTCTTCAATGACAATACTTCTACCAAATATAATTAATAACGGTATCACCCAAACAGCAATAAACCAGATCAAAATGGTTTGCTTGATTGTGTAAATGCGTCGGTAAGCAACGGGTGCGAATACAGCAATTGCGCGATTCACAGCGATTAATCCTTGGCCAAAAGGAGATGCAAAAACCCAAGTGTACCCCCAACCACCCAACCAACGGCACACCGAGTTATAAGTATGAATGTCTTCTCTGTAGAAAGAATTTTGTGGTCCAATGAACGCAGCTTCTAATGACTGCGGGAGACCCCAAGTGAAGCTCGCTAGAAAATCTGTAACTGCCAGTAGTGCTACCAGAACGTATGTCACGTGACGTCGTAGTTCACGTGAACCAATAATTATGATCAGAATTATCAGATTGAACAATGATAAAACGAAAAATATGGCTGACATTGTTATCCCTGTTAAAAAGACTGATCGAAATCCCGTGGAATTCACAGTCAAATTCATGCTCCTCATGCTTAATTAAAGTCTGATTCTGGGAGATTGCATAATACCTCAAGTTTATGAAGAATGTAAAGGTATGGTCCAATTATGTCTTACTAGAAAAAGGATTCGTTACCTTGCTATTGTATGCTATAAATATTCAACCAATGCTTTTATCAAAACATGGTCACATAAACGCCCTAAATAAGCTGGAATACGTACTCCAACTCAATGCTAACGTCGGAAACACTTTAATGTTCATTATAAATACCAGAATACAATACAAGGCAAATTGTTTTTGAAAATAAAGGAGAAATGAGCTTAGCAAAGGCATAGGCGAAAATAGTGTGGAAAATAGTAATTTAATCTATAGTTCATAAAATATCCTCTACAATTTCGTGGCTAAACTTTTTGGGATTTGATTAATTTTAAATTTCACTTAGAATCTAAAACTTTGTGACAAACTAAAAAACCTGTTCTGTTAAGGGGAGTACTCCAAATACACTAATGACAAAAATATTTTCGATTGCGCTCAACTTTGTCAACCTGGGTTCCTTCAAAATAATTAAAAGTTTCGATGCTTTCCGCTTTTCATAGCCTTCACAGCAGTCTCGCAAAGCTGCTGACCTACGGCATTTTCCTGCATGGGAGTGGTCGACGTTTTTTTGATTTTTCTCCGGTCTGCTGCGACCTGATGTCTTCAATTTTCTTGTGAACATAAAGTACATTTGTACATTGCTACAGCACGGATGCCATGGGATATATCAATGCCTTATATTAACCTTATAACTATTATATAGTATAACTAACTATATATTATATTTATAACTATAATTATTAATACTATTAATGATATTATATTAATGGTATTAATAATCTTATTAATACTCCGATGAAGTTGTGCAAACCCCTCGGCATACCCCTTCCCCTTAAAAGTAATTCTTCTACCTTAAGTTACGCTTTTGGCCAAACCACTGCGATAATTTTTCTACTAAGCATCTTCAAATCTTTCCTGGAAGGCGCTGTGTTAATGGATGGTTGCACTATTGTAATAATATAAAATCATATGTATAAAATACTGTCAAATGCTTAAATTGTCGTAGCTGTGCTGTCGTAGCTCTGTCATAACTCAAAACAAGAGAGTTTAGAGTAAACATTTATGAACATACTTCGTAAACATAGACCTGCTGGGAACGTTTTTCCTAAAACTGAACCAGTTGACTTCTCCGACATGCCTATTTATTTATTTATTTGGGAAATAAGTCAACCTTGAGTCCGGTTAGGTTTACGCTGCGTCTGGGTCTAATTTTTGCTTTCAAATATTTGTGAGCAAAAGTACTTTATTATGAAGAGCTTGATTATTCACATTTCTTAGAATTAGTTTAAGCGCATTAAAGGACTGTTATGTAATATAATACCAATTGCCCCACAAATAAAGGCAGGCTCACTCCCCATGGGCCGATGTAATCACGCATTTCAACAAGGGGGTTAACCCCAACCCGGGTTGTGATTGGGTTGAAACTTTTGATCACTGTGTTATCAAAGCCTGGTGGAGTTAATCCGGAATGAAAAATCAGGATTGAGATTAAAATTTGGGTTGCGATAGAAAAGAATTAACGCTATCTGAACAATTAACGCTGAATAAGTAAACTCCAACACATTTGATAACTTTGGTTTGAGCATCGGAGTCCAGCTAGTGTAAAAATATGTTTTGCCGATGTTTCTCTGTAAATTATGGAATAAACGAGCATTGACTTCTATGCAGATCACTCGTCGTGTATGTCTATTAAGTTCCTCCTTGCGCCTATCTAATAAAACCTACAAAGTAGAAATTAGATAACATGACGACTTTATTCAACTTCACAAAGTTTTAAATGTACATCCTTCAAAATTTGACAAAAGTCAACAGAAAATTCTAACCACACGTTATAATTCAAATATAAAATACAGAATTAAACTTTACAGCTGCCAATTATAGGGACGACAATCGGACCCAATTTAACCCCAGTTCGCTCAAACCTAACACTAACCCACTCACTTTTGAGCAGCTGATTCCATGTTGAAAAGCCACTTGATTAGCTAATGTGACATTTGCTGAAACCATTTGTTTCACCCTTTTGCAAAAGTACACGAAATTCAAGGAATATTTCACACGAGTCTTAAAAAGGGCTGAACCCAAGAATGGATTCAACCCGGGATGAACTACCCAATTTTGACAGAAGTTGAACAGTTTTTGGCGATTGCACAAAAAGTTGTGATGGTAGTGTTTAAACAGATTGATGTCGCACAGGTGGAATCTATTTGGTTAATGCTCAGACCGTCGACAGTTTACTCCTTTGTTTCAGTGCACTAAAAATTTATCTTAATGCTTTAATGGAGGGAAATTCTATAAAACAATGTTTCCTATGCCGTGGTATAAATCCCGTAGTGCCAAAAATTAAAGGACTAAAAGAAACTTGGGGCCGTTTTAGGAAAGGGTAGGGTAGAGTGGAGTAAAGTGGAGTAGAGTAGAGTCAAAAGTAACTCTTTCGTGAAAGCACAGAGTTAATCTTAACTCTGCGTGTTTTAACTCATTTTAACCCTGCAGGGTTAAAAGCTGTAGAGTTAAAAGGAGTTAAAAATGACAAAGTTAAAATTAACCCCATAGTTTCATAAATAGAGTCAATTTTAACTCTGCTTAACCTGCGTGTTTTGGGGGTTAAATTTCAATAAAGAGAAAGTTATGTGCTCAGAAAGAGTTAAACAGACCAAAATTTAACCCTTTCGTAAAAAGGGTAGAGTTAAATTCAACTCCACAGGTTTTTAACTCTGCACCCGATTCTTGAAAAGGGCAGAGTTAATGCGAGTTAATTTTTAACTCTCTCTAACTCGCAGGGTTAAAATTAATTCTTTTAACTTATTCTTGAAAAATATTGAGTAAATTTTAACTCTACTTTCCCTGTCTTGAAAAGGCCCTTGGAAATGGTTTAGCTAGAAATGTTTAGCGGGAGGTTCGGTCTGGTAGGCGGAGCCCCGAAACTCAAGGTTTTTAGAAAAATATTGACAAAACTGTAACGTCATGACTTACAGTTCTATATACAGTTACACTTTTGTTAATAAAATTGTATTTTCTGTAAGTTCTTAAATTACGAAAAGAAAAGCCGCGTTGACAAGTCAACACACCGTGTACTCAACATGCTAATTGCTAATGCAGCATTGATACATACAAAAGAACAACAAACAAGTACATCATAAGCTGTATAATGATTTATATAATGATATATGAGATATTCTATATAATCCTTTTATCAGTAGGTACGAGGAACTTTCAAACATTTGATTTGTTCGAGCAAAAAATGTTGTCTTCGATAGTGATCCAAATCATAACAGGTGGACGTAGCAGTGAATAGAAGAAAAACTACAATGCTGATATCTCAGATATACGCATAGTTATCAAAAAACACAGAACTTCATTTCCCACTTTTCGACAAAATCGATATTCATGACTGGCGACCAAAATTTGGACCGAATTGGCAGTATCTGATTGATCTTTTGGAACAAAGTTCTTGTTTCAATCCATGATTATGTGTCTCGAGCAACTGTTTTCGCTTAATATTGGAACTATTTGCATTATAAGCTGTTGTGGTGGCAACTGGCTACTGTAGTCAGGAAAGCCGTAAAGAATCAAACAAAATCTTGAGACCAAATGAATTATTTGAACATGTGCTTTCTAATCAGTTTCAAGTTCCCAGTGTATGATGAAAATAATCTATGCCATGATGGATTAAACTATTGTTTATATGTGCATATTGACCCTTACTGACATGCATGCCCTGTTCATATACTAACAACGTAATGAATTTAAAATACCAATGAACTAAATTTACATAAAAAGTCTAAATGTAAAACCTAAAGCCAATATCCATCGAAAATCAAATCAACACCTTAAAATATTTGGCGTGGCTAATGAAATTTGAATGATATATCTCTTAGTTTAGGCTCATACAGCTGCGATCTTGTTAAAATTATGCATTAATTAGTAGTACTACAGAAATAATTTCACAATCCGGACCAGTTCCTAAACTTATAATACTATATTTTGGGAATCAGCATTTCCAACGTTGGATGACTACATCCATGTTAGTAGAAGTAATAATTGAACATTCCATGACTCATAGGCAGGTAAAAATATTAAGTAAATAAGTTTACGTAGCACAATTCTTACGTAATAGAATACCGGGCCCATGACCGAGTCAGAGCTCCCGATCAAATTACACTGTAACCCAGTGTATGTAGTGAGTCGAACAGACCCGGTTCGTCCTGGTGCATACAGAATATGTTATAAATATTTAATCCATATTCCATAAAACGTATAAAATTATTTGGATATCAGAAGTCCCAGCAGATTTCTAATTACAACTGCGATTGCTCACGGTCAAAGACAAGCTGCGGCTGAGAAAACACATGAAGTAGCATCAAACTATGTATCAATTTAGTTCTATATTCCTAGTCCAATGATGGATGGAAAGTTGATAACTGAAATATATTTCGTCACAGATGTTCACTTGAGTTTATCGATTTAGCCTAATCATGTCTTTTCTAAACTACAGAATTAATTAAGCGAAATAGGTTTTGAAAGATTAGTTTGCAATACACTCTTTATTGTGCAGCAACAAGAACTGCTACGATATTGGCAAGATTAATTGACAATACATTGTAAACTTCTTCAGAAATTTTGTGCCTCCGAGCTTCTGTGATTGAACTTATATAAAACAATCACCATAGTAGGAGGAATAAATTAATTGTTAAAGGCGAACTTAACCATAAATTATTGCGAAGCTGCCGTTAGTTGTATATAAGTTAGCGCGCCTAAAGTTCCAATATCATCCAGCAGAGCAAAGAATCACATGGCTATTATACAGGTGGGCAAACTATCGGTTCATGGCTTATCTAAGATAAAGCTGAAACTGAATGCTATTGCAATTGGATGGATTCTTACATTTATTGCTGCAGGAGCTGCGGGCGCTCTTCTGCTTGCTGCAAAATTTATGGCATACAATTCCCATACCACTGTTGTCAAGATAAAGGTAAACACTGATGGTATATATTTGCTGTCGCAGCTGGTATTAGGCAGGCAAAAAATATTCGAGTAAGTCCAGCTCAAAGCTTTTAGCGCAATTGACATTGGGTGGGAGTGGGAGTTGAGTGGGAATTTAGAGCAACCATGACCCAATCGATCATCTGACGTGATAGGAAGAGATAAGAAACTTCTGTACAAGAACTTGCAGGCTACCTAGTTAGGCTTCCTAACCCAAAACAAGACTTTTATCCTTTGTGCTGCAGAAACCGTAATTCATGGAAATAAATGTTTGCTTCTTCTTATAAAGGCTTGCAGCCTAAACCGAAAAATCACTAATAAGTTGACACCCCTGCAACAGGTTTGCAGGGAATCTAAAATCTCCTGGCATAAAATTGTTGATCGAGCATAAGTCCAATAAGAGGTGCAATTATAATCATGTAGGGCAGGAGAAAAGCTGAAATCGAAAACTTCTGTACAGATCACCCTGTTCTGGTGTCAAATCTTCCCTTATGCTATACTCATAAACTCTACACTTGACGTTGATATAGTAGTGAAGTGTGGTTTCTACATTCTATACTTAGATCCGAAGTCTGACGGACTTTGCTCTGTCGGTATGAAGTTACTATCCATTCACAGCTTGGGATGGCTTTCCGAGTTTCCATGAGTTTTAGCTGTTCTATCTGCCGTTTAATATGCAAAGAACTCAAAGGATTTATCCACGCTGAAACAACCGCTGCAATGTATTCCATAGTGCAAACATTTCTAATTTCACTATTCCACTATTTCCAAATTCGTTTTAGATTAGCTACCCTGGAACTCCAGTACCATTTCCACAAATAACAATTTGCAATGAAAATCCCTACAAAGTCACATCATTGGATGCTTTGCCTAAAGTATCAGCACTTGTAAGCATTAGTGATGGGCACCGGATATTATTCCCATCCGCATATCCGCTTGTATTGCGTTAACGGATATCCGGTTATCCACCTATTCCAAACTTAACTTCAAAAATTTTTTTGGATTTTTCAGTTAAATTTACAATTTTTCTGTCAATTTTTCGGCGGGCTGTGAATGTCTATCATGCAACCATTAGCCGCAACCTTAGGTTCAAAAATAGTTTCAAACGAATTTTTTGAAAAAATATTTTAAAATTTTTGAAATTTTGTCAAAAATTTGCTATTTTTCATTGCTTTGTCTGAAATTTACACGGATGTCCGGATATCCGGATGTTTTTTCTAAAATCGGACATTATCCGGATATAAAAATTTTCTGGATATCCGGATATCCGGATATCCAGTGCCCATCACTAGTAAGAATATGTTTTGTTGTGCTCACAAACTGTTATTGCGTGTTGTGTTGAATTCTTGGAATTTCTTTGCTAACGAATCTAGGACTTACTGCGTTCATTGATTCATAAATTTTTTGTTGACCTTTATTATTAATTTGCTCATCCGCTGTTTTAGATTGATACTTACTTTGCAGTAACTCAAAATCTATCCAACACCCACAGGCAAACAAACCAACCTTTAGAATCATACGAATACTTCAGACGGCTGCCTTGGACACCGATTTACAAGTCAATGCCGTTGACATGAACCTTGTTAATTTAA
>JASAND010012721.1:0-18249 GCA_030248195.1 Trissonchulus latispiculum
CCTCAGTTTTGCATGATCTTTTGCCTGCTGATGTTCTTGATTTTCGCATGCGCATGCCCGATGAGTTTCCTTTGTACCATCCTAACATTCTGTAATCTCTGTTGTCAATACGTCCAGTAACTTCTGTAGGGTTAGTACTTACCCCAAATAACCATCTTACTGCCTTGAATTCCCAAGTTCTTAGTTTGGATCCCTAGGTACTGATAACAGTAACGCAGATCCTAATCTCTTCGTCCAGAGTAGTCCTAATCTGTCTTACCCGCTGAGTTCTGATTCATGAAAATAAGCTCATTCTATACCTTTATCCTTTTGTTACAGTATCATGTCTGCCCGTGCTTCCACTTGGGTTGTCCGTCATTTCTGTTCTGAGTCTACCAGTTCCGAGTCCTCCGATCCTGATGACCAGCTTGATCCCCTTGTCCTGAGTTCCTCTGACCGATCTGTTTCTTCTGTCTCTCCAGTGCCCCGCGTCGTCCTTCAGTTCCTGTTCCATGTGCCCGGCCCGGATGGCCGATGGTGTCTGACGGAAGCCCAGGAAGGCCCTCAACTTGCGTCCGCCTGTCTCCCTCCTGAGCTTAAGATCTGTTATCACACGCAGAAGGTATACTGTGGACCCGCTTCGGCCGGTCTTCCTCGTCCCTACCGCCCGGCCAGTCTGCTTAGTCCGGAAGTCGTTTCTTGTTGTGTGGCACTCTGCGTTCACTGTTTTTGGCGTTTTAAGTTCTCTTATTTTTCTGTTCCTTTCCGTTTTTACCCTGTCCCTCTTAGGTTGCAGTTTGACTTTTTTCCAACTAAGGCCCTTTTGTTGAAGCATGTTGAGCAGCTGCGCCCTGCTAACCTCAGTTGTCCGAACCGCCTGTGCATGAGTGATTCTGTTCTGATTTTGCATGAGCTGCCCGCCTATCGTGGGCGTGGCCAGTCTTTCCTCCGGCATGCCGCCTCGCACGTGTACTCGTTGCTTGCTAATGCCCATACCGCCCATCCCTCATTCCGCCTGATATCCTTTCTGTTGACTTTTAAGTTGTTCTGTTACGTTTGTGGTTCCCGTTCCTAAGATAATGTAGTTTAATTACCCTTGAAGATTGTTCAAAAGACCTGCGAAAGTTGGAAGTTGTTGTTTTGAAAACGTGTGTTTGAACAAGCTAAAAACGTGAAAAGCTAGAAATGAAAGCTGATTCCTAGATCCACGTCCCCCATTCGAGCGATTCTGTTTAGTTCTGTCCTTTTGTCCCATTTTTGTTGGAATGTATGCTGCACGCACTAACACTCGACTGTTTGGTTTGGGTAACAATAAGCTTTGCAGGTAATTGTCCCAGATACTACGACCCAGTTTGGTCGGACCGATAGATCCCTTACGCTAGCTAGATATGACTGCTTATTGTTACGTACGCCCATCATGATACGTTGTTTTTCGTATTTTGTTTCTTTTCCGTGTTTTCAGTTGTTTGCTGCCACCAACCTCCTGTCCACCGGATGGTCACTCGCTGTACTGTTGTTTTGTAGTTTACACGAGATGAATTCAGCCTGAAGTTCTTTAACTTTTGATGCGAAAAGATAGATATTGCTGAAGGACACGCAAAATAGGAATTTTAAATGAAAAGAGTTAAAACGTTTGAGTTGACTAAGCAAGAATAAAAGTTTGGAGTAGAATGTTCTCGCGCCGTGCCTTTGTCTGTAGTATTTTCAGTGTTCCCTTCTATTTTCACCTCTGTACCTCACTGGATTCCATGGCCTGCAACACAGTTCAAGAGCTTCAATTCTGGATGGATGGATCCTACTAACCGTTGTTTGCTAACCTTTTCTGTCTACTAATTAGTTGCTTTCTTTAATTTTGTACTGCACACACCGAATTTGCAATAGAGCACTGCACGAAACTTTAAAAGCTAGAGTATTGTACAACATATCACGGTCTTTTACTGATGTACTGCGTAGGCAGGGTAGAGTTGATATTGCGAAAAGATAGCTGATATCCTAACATGTTTTCACGAATCTGGTACTAAACGTTGTAACGCGCTTACTTGATGATCGAAACCTGTGAAGCTAATCGAAGCTAACTTAGAACTAGAGTTTCCTGATTGATTGCTACTTAACGAGCTTCTGTTTCTGCTTCTGTTTCTGCTGTCCCTGTCTTCTCTTTCACGGTGGGTGGGAGTCACCCACCGGTCACTGTCACTGTTACTAATCCTTGTTGTACAATGTATTTCTAGGCTGTTTCTCAGCAATGGTTTTCTTTTTCTGATGTCGTCGTTTCTCTTCACACCTGGTCGGATCAGTCGTGCAGTCCTGGTCGCCAGCATCACACCTCGCCATCCTGCCGGTTTCTTCCGGTACCACTTGTCTGGGATAAGCACACACCGCCGCTCCGCCGGCTTATCCCGGGCTCACGTCGTCGTCCTCACCTCCGCCGCCTCGCCGGCTGACCCGGCATGTCAGCGTCGTCAACCGAACTTCATCACTCCGCCGCTCCGCCGGCTTCTCCCGGCACACGGAAGAACTGCTCACCAACCGCCGCCGTCGCTGGCTGCGTCATCCGGCCAGTATCCAACGTCCACTCTCCGCTCCCACACCCCCCTCAGCACCGTCATGTCCACCTCCAAACACACCCCCTGCCTCCTTATCATCATCACACACAGCTCAATCATCAACCTCAGATCCATCAGCCATCGCGTCTGCAGCACCTCTGCACGCGCGATCCTGCCCACAGTCTCCTGATCGATTCCCAGCTGAGATCTCTGCTCAGCCCTCCGAAGATCGGCCATTGACTTTTGCGCTGGCCTCCAATCCTATTGCCTCAGTCTTCCAGTCATCGCTGTCATCGCCACCACTATGAACTGCACCGCACCAGTATTGCCTGTACCTAGTTGAACTTTTCACTGTCTTCGTACCATATGTTGCTTGTTTGTACACTGACTGTCCGCTTTGCACACTACTGTTTTTCTGTTTTCCATCGCTTGAATGAAGCATGTACGTGCACTAACTGATCACTTTCGCTTGATACCTTTCGACTACTAGTAAAACTCTACACCATTTTTTGCGATGGAGAGTGTAAGGGCAAGAAAAATTCATTCTTAGCCCAGAGGCTCAAATTGGCTAAAAAATGACTGTTTTTGTCTTTGTTCGACTGTTTTTGTCTTTGTTCTTCTCTGTTTTCAAACTCTTGACTCTGTATGATTACTGTGAAGGATTGTGAAAAAATCATTGTAAACTAATCTAAAGAAATGCTCTTTTTGTGAACCCACATAACGACATGCTTGTTATTAACTTAACAAAATGCTTGTTTGAAATAACTTGTCAGTTTTTTATTTTGACATAACCCGTCAGCTTTTTATTATTGTCAGTTCCGCTCTTGTGGTTTGGACTAACCAATTTGTGTGTTGTGTGTTCAGGACATTATGTGTTAAACTATTATTCGTCCTTTGTCTGAACTGCACTGCATTGCTTTGTGAAACTAATGTTCTTGTTTGCTTGAAATCACCGGTTAATTGCCCTGTTTTTCTCCTAAAAGGTTCAGATTCCAAAAGTGGGGTTAATCGTCTTAAGTTAGAAATTTGGGGAGCCCCATGAGCCCAAAAGCAATCTCATACGTCATGCTTATCATGACGTATGCCTTTTCTTTCGTACAGTTTCGCCTTGAAATCAAAAGACTTGAAAAAGACCGAAAACGGCAGAACTTCACGTGGACAAGGCTGAGAGGGGAGAAGGTGACTGAACCCCAATTTTAATCAGTTTGAGGTTGACTTTGCTAGAGTTCAGTTGTGCCCAGAGAGTGGCTCTGTTGTTACTTGTGGCTGATACGCCGGATCGGTTCTGTGTGTGACCTATTTGTGGCCAGTTGTGCCTAGTCTAGATTGTTTCGCGAGTCTGCTTAGTCGTTTCTTACACGTCACCTCACTCTCACCTTGCCTTTGTGAATCTGTGCTTGTGATTATTTCTGTGTTTCATCTCATTTGGATTTTCACCGGGATCAAGGTAAAGCACCGCCGAACTACGAGTTGGTAGTACTGAGTTGTCCTAACTTGAGCTGTTTTCATTGATGTCTAAAAAGTTACTGTAAGCGGTATCACTTAACCTAGTGGAAGTTGTGAAATTTTGCTCGTTGTTTCTGTGCATAGTTTTATCAGTGGAAGTTTGACCAAAAATCAGTAAATTGTAACCTATCTATTCGTACGTGATTGTTGACTGTGATCTAGTAGGGATTTGATCTGAGAACAAGGTGGACCAGAGTCTTAGTTACGGAAGCCTTGTTTAGGTAGCATAATTAGTTGACCTCAAAGTTCCGTTGAGCGGTCAACTAATTATTAGGTAAACTCAAGGTAGATTGAATTGATATCCTGGGCCATTTAACCCGCGCTCAGTTTGCGATATTTCGAGCCATTTCACCAGTGCTCTGATTGTTATTTTATCCAGGACAAGTTTGCCCGACCCCCAAACTTGTACAATTAGAACGGGCTGAGAGATTGAAGTTTGAAGTTTGAGAATTGAGACGTGCAAGAGACCTCTCAGTACCTAGATTGGCTAAAAGCATTACCTAACCTGAAATCCGTTTCTTTACATAAAAGTGGCAGTTATCCTTTTTTCTTATCCTTTCTATCAAAGTGGGATCTTTTGGTTGTGGTAGAATTATTGTGATCGCAAAAAGTTATCTGGAGTATATATTTGGAAATTTTAAGCGAGATTATTGGGTCTTTCCCATTATCCCCCCATAGCCATCGTAGAAGTACTGAAGATGCATACTTTGACGGATTGAGTTGAAATTTGGTAGGGGTAGGTTTTCGAACCTGCTGATTTCACAAATGCAAAAATTTTAAACTTTTAAAACAAATTTTTAAATTTTAGTTTGGTAAGGGGGACCAAGAGGAACCGAAAAACTTTTTGTCTTCGATTTTGCTGAAAAGATGTAATTAGGGATTTTCCGGGGCGTAGAACACTAATCTGAAATCCGTTTTTCGATCCAGCTTTTCGTTAGCTCAATATAAGCAAAGTCTTAAGCTTAAGATGTAAGCTTAGCCTGAGCTAACAAACAGCTGGATGGAAAGCGGATTTCAGATTCGTGTTCTACGCCCCGGAAAACCCCTATATACATCTTTTCAGCAAAATCGAAGACAAAAAGTTTTTCGGTTCCTCTTGGTCCCCCCCCCTTACCAAACTAAAATTTTAAAATTTTTAAAATTTTTTCAAAAGTTTAAAATTTTTGCAGTTTTGAAATCAGCAGGTCCGAAAACCTACCGCCACCAAATTTCAGCTCAATCCGTCAATTTGTGCATCTTCAGTAATTTTCCGAAGCTATGGGGGGATAATGGGAAAGACCCAGATTATTTACATTGCATTCACATTTTACATTATTAGTTTTGCGTTGAACTATTCTTTACACGGGCTTTTCAGCTCTAAGTGAAACTGACTTCAATCTCAGTCTCCGTATAAAAGGCTCACCCCACAGGATCTCGCCTTTGATTATTCTGACTGTAAACAAATCGAGGAAAGTAAATGCGCGAAGCGCCAGGCACCCTTGTACCACAAAATCAGGACCTAGGAGAGAGAAGGGAAGAAGGAGGTTCAGGTTTTCACTCAGAATTCAAACTAAAGAATTGGTTGTGGCTCGAACCATGGCCCTTCTACTATAGAGTCAGACGTACTACCACCACACCACAGGGCTCGGCACATCAACCGAATCCCATATTTGGCTTATCAATATCTTCTATGCCTGCTTTCCTTACAGTGCCTGGAGGCTGCTTTGAAACTTCAACTCCGGCTCTAAGAGTGGCAAGTGCATTAAATCCTCTTGTATCACATAAAGGGTTGCAACTTACAGGGTGTGCTGAAGCCTGCTTCTGAAAGCTGAGCACAAAATCGATAAAAACCGTCGTGTGTAGCGGATTTTTCATTTTCTTTAAAATGAAAGCTCTGGTGGAAGACAGGCGATACTTGAACCAACTTTTGTAGTAAGCGTGAAACAAGTGCAAGGTTTAACAGTGGAATTGGTTTATTTGTTACAGCAGTATGTTCATCGCTCCAGTCATTGTCGTGGCTGTATTCATGTGCATGGTGCTGAGTGCTTCTGTGCCAAAAAGGGATTTGCCTACTTCCAGTATAGGTAATGGCAAATGGTGAACAGCTGGTGGTGGTGGTGGTGAATAGCTTTATGTTATAGAACATTCTGTACTTGGATCAGTGATGTCTGCAACCAATTTTGACCTTTTAGGAGCAGATGCCTAAATTCTGAATAAATCCAGATCTCAAAAAAGATATATAAGGGGGGGGGTCACCAGATACCAAATTTTATTCTCACCGGTTTTGCTCATTTTCAAATACAGTCACATCTGTTCAAAAATACGGAAAATTTTTGAGTCAAGGGTCAATCCAGTTAAGAGACATTGCAGTTTAAAAGCAGTATTTATTATTTATGCCAGTACGCCTTGCTGATGTCTTCCGCGCCGCGCACATATGGGATGACAAAAGACTGCGACATGTTGAACTAAATAGTTTCAAGGATTTAGTTTCAAGGATACGCAGTAAAAATTCGGTGTTTTTCTATCCATTTATATCAATTTTACCTTTGGCCCGTAAACGGCCCAGGAAAAAATCCGGGCCTGTTTCGGGCAGGGCCCGAAAAAAATCCGGTCCGGGCCAGTCCGATCAAATCTTAATCCGAGCCGGGCCAGTCCGATCAAATCTTAATCCGGGCCGGGCTCGGGCCAGGCCCGGCCCGGTCCCGCCCGGGGCCCGAGTCCGAAACAGGCCCGGATGACAACTCTAATGTGAAGTACAAAATATGTGAGTTATCCAAAGGAGACAATCATAATGCTTTTTAGAAATTGTTTCAGAAATGTGGTTGCAAATGTTTCCAAGGTTCTTGTTATACATTGCTAGTTTAAACTGAAAGTATGCTATGTATGCAGCTGTTGTGAATTACCGAAGGTTACCTGAAAATTGCCTTTCAGTGACTGTTCATGTTTACAACGCTTTAATACTAGCAGACCCAATCTCAGCTGTGTACTAATATGTTAGGAAATTGAACATATTTTTACTGTTAAATTCTAGGCTGCCCACCCGGCTATGTTGCTGCAAGTAGTTCCTGTTATCTCCAGGTCGAAGTGAGTCTGAACAGTGCATCAGCGGAGGCCTATTGCCAATCAACCGATGATAACGCTCATTTAGCAATTTTCCGTTGCTGTGCAGAATGGAAGGAGTTTCTTAGCCTGGGACTGTAGGCTCCTTACAATATATAATTAAAGACAAGGCCTATATTAATATAAATAGATTCAATACATATATATATATATATATATATATATATATATATATATATATATATATATATATATATATATATATATATATATATATATATATATTTAATTGTCACTCCATCACATGCAGAGATACGTATTAAATTAATATTCGGTTGTAATGGTGTGTTTCGATCCCGCGTTTTCCGGATTAACGCTCCGATCTGAGGCTAGACCAACTGTCTTGTTCAGTTTTAGCTTCAGTTCAAACATCTGCTTCAACTCCTGTCACGAAATGTTTCAGATAGAGTTTAGGAACTGTCTCAAAATTCATGTTCAAAAAATTAGTCGTTTCTGGCCCAAATCCGGAGCCATTGCCAGTTCAAATGTCCGGGTCCCCAAACCTCTCAGTATTACAAAATGGCACCTTAATTCCGGTGCCCCCGGTGCCCAAAACCGGTTCACACCCTAACGTTTCGACCCCCACCACGAGGTCTCATCAGACGGCTTGAGGCTACCGTTACGTTTTTCTTTTTTTATTTTATTCAATCAAACAACATACAATAACAATCATTAACAAACTATGCTTTAACATATACAAGATGCATGCTAACATTTTTCTTATTATTCAACATATGTGCAACTTCTTTTACTGGAAAATGCCCAACTTCCATCATACCAAAGGTAAGTAGATCCGACTTTTCATAGTTTATGATAATAGATATTTTGCTTTTTCCGTTGAGGAGGTCATTTAACCGTGTAACCCAAAAATTTGTACTCATGTTTGAATAGTCATCAAACTGTTCCCAACGGATCCCAAAAGAATCCGTGCTAAAGTTGTATTCAGACATTATGAATCAGAGTATGTGAAACAAATAGCCTCCTCTCTTTTATTAGTTCGAACCAATAAATACCCTCCCAGGTCTACTCAAATAACATGCAGAATGAAGATTTCATTTCATGTGTTCACTAAGCACTCTCCCAAATCCCGCGGATATGCATCCAAATTCAATAAGACTGTAAATATACGAAGCATTATTAGAGAGTGTGTAAAAGATCCTGAAGAATTTTCCGAAGATGCTTTCTATCTCAATACAGTAATATTATGGAAGAAATTTGATAGAGTCATTGGTAGAACACAGGATGGAAATCCCTGCAGATCTATTCGAGTCGTGTACAATGAAGAAGAAGACTTTGTAGTAACTGCATTTCCAGTATAATTATTTTTTAAACAATAGACATTTACGTACAACAATGCGTGCAAGTGTATAGATTGATTGTTCATTAGATAGTCCAGTAATAAAGAATTTTCCATTATGAAAGAGTCGAATTGTTCCACCATTTTGTTTCCATAGTAGACCACTGTATAGTTCAGACTCCATACTAATGATACAGTTTTTCTTAAGATGCTCATAGAGTCCATTGAGATTCACATCAAATCCATTATGATGTGACAGTACCAAGTTAGCAGTTGACATTGAAACAATGTTCCTTTGAATCATATGAGCTAAGTGTTGACAACAGGTCTCTCCCTTAGCAATACTCTTTGCTCCCAAACATACAAAACTTTCAGTTGTAAACAAAAGAAAGGTACAACCATCATGTGAAAGCACTCCTCCACTGAATCGTCCAGGATTATAAACTACGTCGGGTATATTTCCAACATCCAAAGGAGTATCAAATTTACCGTTTATGACAGCGTTTACAATCTGCATCTGCATGACTGCCCAATGTGAGTATGTCTAACGACACGTTGCTTGTCAACGAAACGTTTGACAACTGAGTCATTTTTCTCTCCCCTTTTCCTTAAATAGTCTACAATTCTCCAGAATGCACACCCACGCACACGTTTATATAAAAAGTAAATACAATATTCACCACATACATTAGTATCAAAGTCTTGCAAACAATAACTATTTACAATTTCCGGTTTAAACCGGTTACATTCCTGAATAGGATCTAAGCCATAACTATCAAAGTATTCTACATAACAGTCAAAATACATTGCAACCCAATGTTCCCCAGGTAAAGTCGATGGATGAGTGTTGACAATAAAATATGCTGGTCGATGAGTCACAGTCGGTAGTTGATCACAAGGAAACACACCCATAAAATGTTTCCTTAGGTATTTATCTCTCTGAACAGTTTCCAATATTTCAATAGTACTATATATTACTGACTAATCAAAGAAGGGTGTCCTGTTGTAATCAATAGAAATCAAATTATCAAATTCTCCGTAAATAATCAATTCAACTCCTTGAGCATAGGAAGAAAGTGGTTTGGTCAGTTGCATGTAAAGGGATAAATCACCTTCTCTTATTAATTCCATTGCTCCTCCATCCACATTATCAGCCGTCAGATCAAAAACAAATATGGTGTAACCGTTTGAAAAATCCTTGTATGAAATATCTAACCCCCTATCATTATGAGCCATGTTACATCCCTCATACAGATGCATGTAAGGTATAGTGTATCTAAAATCCTCCCAACTCATTTTCATTGGTTGTTTAGGAACATATTCGTCACCACATTTCAATGAAATTTCAGACACCTTACAGTGTTCAAATTTTAAAGGATTCTTTTCTTCTTAAAGGACCCATTAAAGGATTCTGAATCCACCATAACGACAACAACACGTCTGGGCAGTTGCCCTGCAAAGATGGAATTTTCAATGATTGTTTGAGATTTGGTAGCTATATGTCTGGTAACCATTTTAACACGTCGAATGGGATATTTAGCTGTGTTATGCCCCTTTAAAACTTTCTCAATTGCCAAACTAAGTGATTCCTGAGGTTTTACTTTCCATACATACCACCTTAGGTTTTCTACTTTGACTTTGTACTCTGTTCCATCACTAATAAGTACAAACTTGTCAGCATTCCTGTGCAACTCAATCGACATCTCAGTATCACTTAGCATATATCTATCCTGTTTGAAGAGATCGCAATGCAGTGATACTAACAATTCTACCCCAGCATTTTTTAAGAAAGGCTTTCCCCTCCACAGGGTGGATTCTGCTGTCAAACTGTCAAAGTCACAATCCTTATAAAACATTCCCATTTGCTGATGTGTTGTTTTAGCTTCACTACCAAAGTTTAATAGTGTTTCTAAATAAGCCTTGAATGCATAAAGCGGACCACTGTTCTCAATTTCTTTATCACTAAGTTTCACTATAACACGCTCAAACAGTGTAGATCCAATTAAATTGATTGGTGCAACATTAACTTTAGTTGTATCGACTGCCCCTCCTGTATGTGTCGGCTCTGTCAAGTCAGCACCATCCTTTGTTACAATCTTTATCTTAGTATATAGATAGTTTTTATTCAGATCCAACATGTAGCTGTCTTTAGGAATATGAATTCTATATGGTCCATTATCGGTAACGGGATTTTGAGGATAATATTCTGCCAAATAACCTTTCTCTACTGCAACCTGTGTAGGAGGTAGGGAAAACAAATCAAGTTCACTCTTGAAGCCAGGATAAGATTGAGCATCAACCTGTTTAGCCATTGTTGAAAATATCAGATACTTTACGACGTTTTATGTTTTTCGTGGTTGGTCTTATACCAAAGCCTTCACCTTCCTGCTGTAAATCCTCCCCAATGCTGGTCATTACTCTGCCTACAGCCTGTCTGCCTCTTTTCTTTAAAGAACTTTTTACATCTTTTCCTTCATTAAGATAATCTCTAGCTACGTCACCACCAGCCCTAAGTGCTTCTTTTCCAACACTAATCCCAACCTTTCGAACAGTGGGCCAAATTGCTCTAAATAAGCCTTTAAACAAACTGCCTATACCTTCACCCCGCTGATAGGGAACTCCAGCATAGGTTGGAAGAGCACCTCCAGTTTGTAGCAAGGCATCCTCCCACGTCTTAATAGATTCTGGATAGTACACAGCCCTCATGCTTGCAGTCGTCTAAAGTGCAATTTCACATGTACATTTCCGTGTGAAAAGTTGACAGGTTTTCCAGAATCATTGTTTATATTAATTTCAATTATATCAAATTCTCTTTTTAGTACAGGCACGTAGTGTGGATTATGGTACTCTCTATCAATTATTTCGCCATGTTGACCAACAGCATTGACAACACGGAGTAAAGGAGCTAAAGTATTACCCACTATTTGCGGTGCTACTAAATCACAGTAAATGTATATAGAGTGAAAGCGTCCACGCAAATCCGGTTCATTTTCAGCTACAATTACGTGTTTAGTAACTGGTGCTTCCTTTCTATCCCAATCATCCACAGAATGAACAGTGCTAGGATGTGATTCCAAGAGTTCATTGGTAAAACCCAAAATGTAAGCAAGGTGTTTACTAAATTTCAAATCAGAGAAATTTCGATGTTCAGCATTGTCTGGATTTTCAAATAATTTAAATACTACACGCTGTCTGTCTTGGTTGTAGTATATCTTAACCTCTGGCGTTTCTTCAGTTTCGTTGTGCATTCTGGATATAGTTTGATTTAGAGCAGTGCAAAGTTCATCTATCTTTTCATAGTGTTTGCCCGGCAATGCTTTTGATTTTACACTGTCATCAGAAAAACGAACTCTAACAATTGCATCTGATATTTTTCCTAAATTGAGCCACGTTACTGGATAAATAAACTCCACAAGAGCAACCTCCCACTCACCCTCCAAGTCGATTCTGTTTGGTAATTTAACCCTATAGTTATTAATTTGATTGGTACTGAAATCCCCAGTTGTGCTAGGCAGTTGAAGGTAGAAATCCATCTTGTTCACTTATCCAACTGTTAAATTTATCCGGATAACCTAACCACTTGACATAGTATTCTTTCATTCCATGACGTTTTCTTGTTTTTATTACTTTTTCAATCCAATAACTTTCCGGTTCCTTAACAGCCTGTAATTCTTGTTCATAGAAACGCCCCTGTATCTTTTCTCCCTGCAAATCTTCCAAGTGATACATTACTGGAGCTACGTTAGCACTAATTTTTACAATTTTGAACAATTCTTCAGACCAGTTTGGTAAGTAACCCTTTTCAAATAGCCCCTTCGTTTTACTAATTCGTACAATATCACCAATGTTGAACAGTGGATGTTGTGCTGGATGATCATCATACAGTTTGTGATAAACTATGTGAGCATTTTCCTCTTTAGAAGCTTCTACTGGAGTCATTCCAATGGAACGGTGTTTGCTACTGTTGTAGCCATCAACAAACGAGGACAATACATCTACATATCGATGATGTCTGGATTTGGTGAAATATTTCCAAAGCTTTGTCTTTATGGTCCGATTAAATCGTTCAACTATGCTGCATTTTATATCTGGATTATCACAGGTATAGAAATGTATATTGTGATTCTGAAGGAGCTGTTGAAACTGCTTGTTAAGGAATTCTTTCCCACGATCCGACTGCAACTTCTGTGGAACTCTACCGCTGTTGAGAATGTTGGTGAACGCCCTATAAATCTCGGAACCACTTTTTGATTTTGTAGGTACAACCCACTCATATTTGGAAAAAACATATATGCATGTGAGGAGGAACCGATATCCATCATTTTGATCGGCAATGCGCTGCATATCAACTAAATCAATTTGCCAAAGTTTGTCAATACCTGTAACATAATACCTGCGTTTGTCATATCGTCGAGTAATGGGCTTATGTAATGTATAGGAATGTTGCTTTCGAAGCCATGTTTTGACATCGCTGATTGTTAGGGTTGGATATACCTTCTTTGCTGCTCTATATAGCTTTATGATTCCTGTATAGGCTGCTGGATTATCTGGTGAATAATATATATCATTCAAAATGTTTTCCATTTCAAGCGTTTCAGTGCCACGCATACTCCTGACCCTGTTTGAAATAGCTGTCGACATGCAGGTGTTTCATCACCTTTTATGTATTGCCAATGACGAGGATTACCTACATATTCACGAGGTACATTACTGTCCCTAAGTGCATCTGCCAATAACTGCCATCCTCGAGCTGGACTTTTTGTCGGTCGATTTCTTACAAAGTCATTGACTAAATCTAATATTCTTGATCCATCCGCTTTTCTTCCTTTATACTCAATTTCTCCAATGGAATTAACTCTAAGGTCATCAATTTTTTGAATGTGATTAATTAGTTGTTCACCTATAGATCGAAATTTTTTAGGGAGAGAAACAATAATGGGATTTTTATCCTCGCTTAAAGGTTGTAGAGGTGGCTCTTGTATTGTAATCTTTTCTCCCTTTTCCCGTAGCATCCGTCTACGGTAATTCCTTTGACGGTACAAAGCTAAATTAACATCGCTAGGTATATTGCGTTTGAGTTTTGGTTCCTTGTTTAATTCCCTTTTATGCTCTTCAAAGTACTCAGGGCGTTCCAATATAGAATATTCCATTTTCGTCTAAGGATGAAATCACTGACAACTCCACCAAGAATACCAAGAATTGGAGGAATTAGAGCTGGTATTATACCTCCGTTCTGAACAAGGATTTGCTTCTTGTGCTTTAAGCGTTTGCCTTTATCTCTAAGGTTCCTCAGCACTGTTTTGAATCTGCTTAAACGTTTCTTTTCTTCCTGTGATAGTGGAATATTGCCAGAAAATATGTTTTCAACACAGTCACATATAACTTTTATTAACTCTGCATCTGCAGTCTCAAGTATTGCACATCTCTGTTTAGGTTTGCACTTGCACAGAACCTTGAGATGATCTAATTGGTTTTCAAACCGGTTAGCCATTTTGTGTTACTGTATCTTCTTCGTTTCGCCTTTTATGTTTTCTTGAGTTTGTATACACGATTTAGCTGATCTGGAAAAATGTTTGATCGAAGTCTAAATTCCTCCGGTGTATTTTGATCTAGGTCAATCATTAGATATTCAAATGGTTTGCTAGCTGCGTGGTTAAAGGCTTGTATAAATCCATCAGCCTGCCGAGGAAACATTTGTTTTGCTAAATGGGAAGGAGTTAACTTATCAGCTGGGTTTTTGAATTGCACAATGTATTGTGAATTTATTCTATTTGTTCTTTTCCTATCATGAAAAATGTTTTGTGTTATATAGATAACACTATGACCAGTGATGACAGCCTCTGGTAAATAGCTTTGTAAGACTAGCATCTTTTGTAATTTCCTCCATCAAATCATCCAAAATTAACAGTTTAGGCGTGTCCTTATCCTGTTTCAACTGATCAACATCAGGCAGTCCTTTAACAAAATCTACGCGTGGAAGATTTTCATATTCTCTTTGCCATTCAGTATAACACCAGATTATCTTCTCTGGTGGTGAGCTAATCATTTCCTCAGAATGACTCACCAGTTTGCTAACAAAACTAGTTTTCCCTGCTTTAGTTGGTCCAGCAACTATGCAAGTAAATGGATGTTGAAACTTCAAAAATGGAGTCGGTATTACTTTATTCATCATGTACAATACATACAGCATACATATTATAGTTATTGAGTGTTTTTATTATTTTCAGCAATAATTTCGTCTCTAATTTTCATGAGAATACATCCTAGCTTGTTCTGTCCTAACCATAGTGATGAATCATTCAGTGTAGGTTCACTGAAATCCATTCCATTTCCCCAAAATGAGTCATATTTGTTTGCTTCAGCAATTACATCTAATCCGGAATTTACCAGTATTGATTCAATATCTGGATTTTGACGTATTTTCTCCCGAACTCCATGCTCCATTACTGCCTCTGCGATGTCATTCCATATTTGTTCATTGTAATCTGCTACCATAGCCCCAAAGCGTTTAGCCTGTGATGGGGACCAAGTTTTCAAAATCTTCCAAAATGTATTCCAGTCCAAAAAGAATTTTGCCTTTTCAGCCTGATAATATTGTTCAACAGTTCTGAATGATAAGCCCGATATTATGAATGGTGCCCGATAAAAATTGCTGAAAGGGTGCTAACCGGACGTAAAGATAAGTAGCCATTTTTGATCAGTCATTTGCAAACGTTGTTGATAAGGTCTGTGTGTGTCTTCCTTGTTTGGTTGATTAGTTTCTTCCTGGTTTTGATGATTTTCTTCCTTGTGATGATTCAAAAGACGTATGTTTTGAAAGTTGTTCCACAATATGTTCTGGAAAGCCGGTCAGAGTGAATCTTTCTTATATGTCGTCGTCTTTCTGCAGCATCAGTGAATGACTCAGAGCAATGAGTACAATCCATGGTAATACGAAATGTTGGAATGCTTATGTCCTTTTATGTACTTTACACCTCGTAAATACGGAGTAGATCTTCCCTTGTTAGATACAGCGGACCAATTCTAGCGAACACTACTTCCTGCTTATCAATCATACAAAGCTGGACGTTATAGATTTCAGCGAGATAAGGACACAGTAAGCTTTTGGTTTCTCCCAGAGTACACTGATCATTTCCACTTAAACAAAGCCAAATGAAATGCTGTATCTTATTAAATTGTTTCAGAGGATAAATGATTCTAAGCTGCTGTTGTCTAATTGCAACCTGACCGTCCGGTAATAGTTCTATTGTAACGGATGAAAACTGCGTTGATGTAGAATTAGTAGGTTTTCCAGTCCTCCCCAGACAAATAGATACAATGCTAAGAGATAGTACAGTTATGTTTATGACTACTACTAAATAAATCCAAAGCGTAAGCTGGGGTTTCTTGGATTTGACAATCAAAGGCTTAGACTCCATTTTGCAATTTTTGACTATTTGTTCGATTGCTTTTATGAATTTCAAACTAGAGCAAACCGGTTTACACCCATCTATGCTGACGTTAGTATAAGTCATGCAGATGAGGCCCCAATATACATAAAAGGAGCAAATGACTAGAGAATTGTCATTGATCAAAATGTCTGACTCTAGACAAGACGCTTTTTCATGCTCTGCTTGTGGAAGACTTTTTTCTCATAAGATAAGTCTTCTCCGGCATCAGAGAGAAGCTCATGAAGAATCAAGGAAACATTCCTGTCCTCAATGTCATCGCTCCTTCACTAGAAGGAGTGATGTTACTGTTCATCAACGCAATCATCACCAGAAGTCACCTGCTCCTGAAGCGTCTCCTATGAAGAAATCCAACACATCCAACATTACCCAGACCGCATTGAACAACGTTCTTGCTGTAAGAACTGTTCATCCATCAGAACCAACAGCTGATCCAGAACGGTATCTATTCTTGTCTTTGGACCAGATATTGGCACTGGTCTTGGAACAACTATCTCAACATCAGGGACTTAAGATTTGGCTCTGTATGAAGATCCTCTTTAAACGGGACACTAATCCAGATGACACAATTGAGGGCTACTTCAACTGCAAATCCAGAGTCATTTTACCTGGAGATGACGTCATGAAATCAAGGAATGCTTTCCTGAGATGTTGCTTAACATTGAAGCTTTTCTCAGGAAAGGTTCCGGCTGGGTTATCAGGGAAATTCTTCAGTTGGAATGTCACTGTACCCGTTACCGTCCTCTCCATGGCTCATCGTATATTCCAACTGCTAAACACATTGCTGATAAGAAGGCAATTATCAACGTTCAAAATGAAGACAATCAATGCTTCAAATGGGCAGTTCTTTCTGCCATACATCCTACTGCTAAACACCCTCAAAGATGTTGTAAATATACTACATTCAAAGAAGAACTGGACTTTACTGGTATTTCCTTTCCTGTCACACTCAAGGACATACCCAAATTTGAAAAACTAAACAACATCAGCAGTACAATGTTTACGGAGCAGAAAATAACAATGTAACTCCACTGTACATTAGCAAGCATGTAGTGGAAAAACACATTCATCTTCTACTGCTTGCTAAAGGGAAGAAACAACACTATTGCTGGATAAAGGATCTGGATCGCTTGCTGTCAAGAGAAAGAAGAAAGAAACATAAGCTATACTTTTGTCCTAGCTGTTTAATACCTTGTTACAATGAAGAGAAGCAGAAGCAGCACATGGACAGATGTCAAAAGAATGAACCTTCTCGGGTAGTTATGCCTGAGGACAAATGGCTTCACTTTAGGAACATGCATAAGATGCAAAGAGCTCCTTACATATTGTATGCTGACTTTGAATGTATATTGGAGAAGATTGACGGTTGTCAACCCAGCACCAGCAAATCCTTTAACACACAGTACCAGCATCATACTCCTTGTGGGTATGGCCTACTAGACATTTTTGACTGCTGTGGTAATGAAAAGAAAATTAGCTCTCCCACCATCTACAGAGGACTGGATTGTCTGCAAGTATTTTTGAAGGAATTGGTTACTAAATGTCAAAACTACCAAAACAGACTCTCCATTGTTGAGCCTTTGGAGTTGACTCAACAACAGCAGACGCAGCATGAGCAGGCTACGCACTGCTACCTATGTAAGAAAGAGCTACAGGAAGAAGGAGCTCGGGACCACTGTCACCTTTGTGTCAAGTTCCGAGGCACAGCACATTTAGAGTGCAATCTTGCACTCCGGCTCAACAGGGACATTGTTGTTGGTATTCATAATCTCCGCAGATATGACGGACACTTAATTATGCAACAAATTGGAACTATTGCTAATGACTATCAACTGGAACTGGACTGCATCCCAAAGGGTATGGAGGATTATCTATCCTTCAACTTATCAAGAAAGAAGACTGAAGAGGAGCTTGGATGGAGAATTAAATTTATAGATACATGTCAACTAATGAACAGTTCATTGGAATCCCTCACTGCTAATTTGGTTAAGGATGGAAGGGACAAATTCACATGCATGTCTAAACATTTCTCAGGAGACAGTTTAGATATGCTTCTACGCAAAGGAGTCTATCCCTACGAGTATATGGATAGTTGGGAGAGATTTCAAGAAACATCACTACCAGCTAAGGAGCACTTTTACAGCAAACTAAATGACAGCAACATCAGTAATGCAGACTATGAACATGCTCAGGTTTGGCAACAATTCAACATTCAGACGCTGGGAGAGTATCATGATCTATATTTACTCACGGACGTCTTATTATTGGCTGACATTTTTGAAAACTTTCGCATATTTGGACTACAGTATTATGGGCTGGACCCTGCTCACTTTTACACCCTTCCTTCCTTTGGCTGGGATGCATGTCTTAAAATGAC
>JASAND010012722.1:0-13596 GCA_030248195.1 Trissonchulus latispiculum
CAATAAACGACACCGAAGTTTGCACACACAATTTTGGTCGTACAATAGCATATAGAAAAGTGCGTCCGGTGGATGTTGCATACTTTTCTCTTCTGAGCAAAAGCACTTGGGCAATAAATTTCCTTCTAATTTCAAACAACGTTCCTATTAGTTGAGAACTTTACTCACAAGAGGCACAAGTTCTCAATCAAATCAGAATAAGTCACTCTCAGTAGTCAGCGGTGCTGAATTTAAAAAGAGGACCAGACTGGCTGTCCAAAAATTAATGAGCAGGAAATATTAGAGAGCAATTCCATTTGGGTCTTATTTCGATTACCCCCCCACCACTCAAAATCCTTAAAACTTGACCAAATGAGCTAAAATTTGGTGTGGGTATGTTTTCGACCACGCTGAGTTCAAATATCGCAAAATTTCTCGATTTCGCGAAATTCGACTTTTTTCGATTTCTAAGGGGGTACCAAAGGAAACCGAAAAATTTTTTGTCATCGATTTTGCTGAAAAGATGTGTGTGATATATAAGGGGTTTTCGGGGTCGTAGAACACGAATTATAAAGCTTATACTGAGCTAACGAAAAGCTGAATCGAAAAACGGACTTCAGATTCGTGTTCTACGACCCCGAAAACCCCCATAAACATCTTTTCAGTAAAATCGATGACAAATAATTTTTCGATTTCCTTTGGCCCCCCTTAGAAATCGAAAAAAATCGAATTTCGCGAAATCGAAAAATTTTGCGATATTTGAACTCAGCGTGGTCGAAAACATACCCACACCAAATTTTAGCTCATTTGGTCAAGTTAAGGATTTTGAGTGGTGGGGGGGTAATCGAGATAAGACCCTTCCATTTGACTCTTTTTATATACATATTTAAGAAATTTCTTTATTCAAAGAGAGAACATAAAACAAAAACATAAACAACAGAAAATTCAACATTTGAACAAAATTCGGGAAAGATTTTGAAAATTTCTTCGAATAAGTTTTGCAATTTTGTAAAAAAATGGTAAAAAGTTTCAAAAGTTTCCTCATTTGCTGGATCGGCGATCCGCAAAAATCAAACCGATCCGATCCGACCGATCCGATCCGAAAATTTGTCGATTCGATTCGATCCGATCCGATCCGATCCGCCGATTCGATCCACATCACTACTCAGTTGTACGCAAATACATCTGCTCCTCAAAGTGCAACCGGCCCAACCGAATTGTCCTATTTGACCCAACTTCGGAGCTAGTTAGTTAGTATTACCTAAATTTGTTTCACGTTTTTTTCACGTTCACGTGAACAGTAAAGCCAAATGCACTCTTAAAAAGACTCCTGTAGAAACTACAGGAATTCCTGTAGTTTTCTACAAAAGTGCTCCTGTGCGGTCAGTCACTAGCGGAGCTGCCTGTATTTTCCACAAAAGCAATTTTTGTATTTTTTATTGGCCTCTCGAATAGTAAAAATTACAGTAATTTCCTGTAGAAAATACTAATGAAACCTGTAGTTTTTATTGCAGGAGTTTCCTGTAGAAAATACTAAAGAAACCTGTAGTTTTGTTCGACTTTTTTTACAATCCCTAAATTCAGATACCAAACCTGTAGTTTTTACAAGACAAAACCTGTAAATTTTACTGGAGCTACCTGTTAATGAAAAAGGGGAGCAGGTGCGGGGAGGGGCCGGCTGCTCCCGAAATGTTTTCGGCAGGAAGCGGCCGTTACAAAAAAATTACCCACGGGGTGTTGAAAGACTGAAAATTTGAAAATATTCAAAAAATTTCAGTCTTCAAAAATTATGACCACTGTCGCCCTTATATACGCAGTTTGCGTTGTCAGCGTATTGAGTACTTTCGTGTAGAGTAAACCTGTAAACCAGTGAAAACTACAGGTTTCGTTTGTATTGAATACTGATCTGACTTGTAATCCAATCCACCAAAGTATATCCGGTAAATACTACCAAGGATGACCTGTAGAAATTACAAGAGTTAACCTGTATTTTCTACAAAAGCTTTTGTATTTAACATCTACAAAAGTGATTCCTGTAGTTTCTACTGGAACATTTCTAAGAGTGTGACTGGTTAAATTTTCTTTCTGGTCACTTTGTTTAAAGTTGAGTTTTTTGGATTTCGGGTAGTTGTGGGAGTTTTAGGCAGGGGGGGATTGCGCTGCTGATTTTTAGTGCAACTAAATTGTCTCTGCCAACTTCTGGGGAACGGCCTTTTTCAAAAACTTTAAAGTTTCTTGGGATTATAGACATTGCAGTTTTGCTGTAACAATTTTTTAAATTTTCAAAACGTTATATATGTCACGTCCCAAACCCGAAATCGCACAAAACTAGTTTTGTGAGGCTCAAACTTCACAAAACCCGTTCTGTGAGGCCTTGTCTCACAAAACTAGTTCTCTGAGGTTCATGCCTCACAAAACCCGTTCTGTGATACCATTTCTCACAAAACTAGTTCTGTGAGGTCACTTTCCTCACAAAACCCGAAATGATTGCAAACTCAAGATTATATTGCTATTTTAAAAGTTTATTGATGTCTTATAATTCTGTGACTTCCTGATTTTCAATGAAACTTTTCAACAACAAATTTCCGTCAATTCAAATTCTTAAAAGATTGCTTTTGCTGGTTCCAAAATTGCAAATTACTACTTTAGTTATTTAATTTACTGAAATATTAAGCTTTCGACATATCAAGGACAGCACCAATTGAATTTATACATAAATAAAATATATAAATAAAATTTTATTTAAATTTTTATAAATTTTGACTGAATTCCAAGTAAGTGTACAAGTATGCTTGAAATAATATATATTTGTTTAAATTAATTAACTAAACATTGGGAAAATGAACTTTTAGAATTTCGAATTTAAAAAATGGTAAAATTAAAAGTGTTTATACATTTTTCTATCGGTTACGCTACTGAATCGATCACTGGCCTCATCATCTGTCGACACCCGACGACAATGTCTGCCTTTAGTTTTCTAGTTTACTTACAAGTACATATGTAGATGCCCAGCCAGTGATAGATTCTGCAGAGTAACCAACCGGTATAAAAATATAAACACCCTTAATAGATTTTAGAAATAGATTATAGATTTTCAAGTTTTCGTTAAAGATGCTAAACTACAAGTTCCAGGACATACCCAAGGCCTAACTACATAAATTTAAGAATAGTTTGCCGAATATATAGCAGAAAAAGTAATAAATTGGAATTTTCAAAAAGAAACTAGCAGATGGTATCCGTAATTATACAGCTTTTCCCTACCTACAAGCACCATTACCACACCTAGGCGTAGCGGGTGCGGAGACCGTAGCACAGATGGACAACTAACCGACCAAAGGGGACGGTCGGGACAGCCTCGCCAAACAATAAACCGGGTAAGTAGACCTGTCCTAAGTGAAGAGATGACTCTCCACTCTCACAAATAATGATTCGAACGACTACCTACCTAGCAGGACCTCAGTGGACTCAAAAGCCCGGTTCATGCTCGCAGTGCTTTGTGCTTTGTCCTTTTCCGGTTCATGCTCACCCTCAAGAGACGTCTAAAGCACAGTGCTTCGTATTTTGTGCTTTTCCGGTTCATGGTTATCTGTAGCACTTCGTGCTTTGTGCTTCGTGCTTTTGTGCTTTTGGAAGTGCTTTGAGATGTTCAACAATGTTCAACTTTTCCTTAGTGCTTTAGTAGTGCTCTGGCAATAAAATAAAGCAGGAGTTTACCTGATTGCTGAATAAGGTGACTACGTAGTTCCCACACGTTGTTTTAGCTAATTTAGCTGCTTTAAGTGTGTTACACGCAAAAATACTTGACTAGCTAGAAAAAATATTTTGTTATCAAGGTATTGATTAAACTGTGGATTCACTATTTTTATTATTAAACATAATTAGAATGCTTTAGCTTTACTGCTGAATAAAATACCTATTTTACGTATAATACAAGTGAATAAATTGACTTGACACGTGATAGTATATGCATGCATATCGTCCTTTGTGCTTTGGCATGAGCATGAACTATCTAGTGCTTTGTGCTAAAGCACAAAAGCACAAAGCACTGTGACAAAGCACAAAGCACCCGTCTCTAAAGGACAAAGCACTAAAGAACGGAGGACAAGGACCAAAAGCACAAAGCACTGCCTAAAGCACAAAGCACTAAAGGACAACGAGCACGAGCTAAACCCTAACAAATACTTAGGTAACAACAATTTAATAAACAGAAGAACAACAAGTATTATTTATATAAAGATAATATAAAAGTATATGGGCTAAGCCCTCAAATATTCAATACACACACAATACAGAGAATTACAGTACACGGGACTCACCAACTTACCAGGGGCCGATTTCATCATTAGTCACAAGTTCACAAGCCACAACTTGTGAACTTGTGGCTTGTGGCCACAAGTTGTCCAAAATTGGGTTTCATCAAATTTTGCAGGCAACTTGTGGCCACAAGTCACAAGCCACAAGTAAATAACAGGCAAGCACGCTGAAATGACGTCAGGGCTCACAACTTGAGCAAAGTATTTGTGGGGAAAGAAGAGGCTAAAAGAGAAGCAATTTGAACCAAATAATTACAGTAGATAAAAGAACAATAATTCAATAATTATAAAGCGAACTGAAGTCTTTTCGAAAGTTAAATTGTTTAGTAATGAGATAAGCAAATAGTAAGTAAACAAATGCATACAAAACAGGCAAATTATGCAAAGAATAACCAAATTTAGGTACACGAAAGAAGATTGGATTAATCAGCTTAAATAATCAGTTTAAACATTGAAAACGTTTCGAATTCATACCAAAATTTGGTGCTGCAAATTTCAGCAAAATTTGGTTCATTTCATTTGTTAATTGTTCCGCTTTCGTGAAAGTGTCGTCACCGTTCAGTAAATGAGCGAATTCATTTAATATTAATTTTTTATTAATTAATATTTGATTGCCACAAGTGATACTTCGACTTGTAGGACTTTTCAGCTGTTTGCAGGGACTTGTGAACTTGTGACTTGTGGCTTGTTACTTGATGAAACCGAAACTGGAAAATCAACTTGTGGGCAACTGGTCGCAAGCAGGGACTTTGCTTGTGACTTGTGGCTTGTGACTTGTGGTTGATGAAATCGAAATTGCTCGTGGCCTGTGAACTTGTGAACGTGTGACTAATGACGAAATCGGCCCCAGCAGCTCCTGGGGAGAGCTACACAGGGCCATAATATACACGGGGGAATCACAGAGCAAACACGGGAATGTGATAGATAAATAAGCACGCGCACGTAAAAGCAGAAAAACACTAGAGTGAAGGGGGGGAAGCGAGTGTTGGGTTGAACCCTCCCGCAAGCACCCCCTAGTGAAAATTTTCCCTCAATCACGTAGCTCCTCGTATAGCAAGGGGGGACACACCCAATCCCAAACATACACGTTGTGGGAGCTACATGACTTACAAAGTAAACCCAGCCCACAAGTGATGATGTTACGCTAAGCCTGACAGGTAGTTAGCTTAGCTACAGTCGCCAGCAACGGAAAGGCTGACCATGCGTCACCTTAATCCGTTACATCTCCCAGGGCTCGCCATCCGAACTCCCGAGAGGATCACTGCCCAAACGGCGAACTGGCACGTGTGCTGAGCTCTCATATACAAACACGTACAGCAATGATGCTACAAATACGTACACTAAACCAATAGTTTGTCCACTGCAAGTCACAACTAGACTAAACTAGTCAAAACTAACTAAATTCAAACAGTAGAAAAATACAAAAACTAGTGATTCTACATTTTACATTAGAATAGGTATATACTAGCTGTGCTAGCACCAGTCAAAAATTAAAGCACAAAATTAAAAATACTGGCGGATCTCTTTAACTTTATCCCCCCCCCCCCCAAACAAAAGTTGGTCAACTTCAAAGGCTTATTGCAAGAGATAACAGAACTTTAGAGCATGATTTATACATCATTGGAATGCTCGAGATGTGCTCTATTTAATGGTGTAAAGCAGTTTGCTGTAGCTTGCGGCTACAGAAAGTTAAGCTTAAAAGACTACCAAAAATTGCAAAAAGGCGTAACTTTGATAGTTCGTTAAGCTTAACTTTTTATAGCAGCAAGCTGCTTTACACCATATAGAGCACATTTCGAGCATTCCAACGATGTATAAATCATGCTCTAAAGTTCTGTTGTTCTCTTGCAATAAGCCTTTGAATTTGACCAACTTTTGTTGGGGGGGGGATAAAGTTAAAGAGATCCATACTGGCAAAATACACGTATCAAATTAGTATCTTTGGAAGTTAAGTAGCCTAATATGAAAATACGTGATTTTCCAAAAGTAAGTCATGGGAAAGAGGAGTTACCCGCCTTTGGAATGTATAGTCAAACGAGTGTGATAGTAGAATCAAGAGTACATAATGATAAGAGTATGACAAGCGTCACACTCTATGCAGTGAAGAGCAAAACTATGCAATGCGCGCTATCGGCTGACTCCCCCCCACGAATTGACCCCCTCTCACACCGCCCCTATATGGGTACATAGTCCCAAACGGGGGTCGCTCAGTCGCTTAGCACGTTTTCTACATACAAGTGTTAAACATACACGCTTAAACTCTCTCCCCAAATTGGGCCCCTGTTAATTTTAGCGTGTAATTATGCAAAGCAGTGAGCGACTCCCGTTTGGACCACGTACCCATATGGGGGCGGTGTGAGAGGGGGTCAATTCGTGGGGGGGTCACCCCAAATGGAAAAGCCCCGACCCCCACCCTCAAAATTTTGGAGGCAGACCCCACCCCCAAATGGCCAAATCCCGCCAGACCCCACCCTCAAAATTTTGAAAATTTTGCATCAAAATTAGTGAAAATTCGAAATTTTTTGGAAAAATTCGAAATTTTTGCAAAAAATCCAGGTTTTTTAACAAATAAGCAAAAATGAAGAAATATTGTTGATTTTTAGTTGGAAATAACGCTTGTTTAGCAAATCTGCCACTGGAAGAACTTTGCTGGATAAAATCGTTGTGAATTGCTGCGCAAGGTACAACGATTTTACCATGAATTTACCACGGATTTTTAATGAAATTTTAATATTTTTTAATGGATTTACAATGATTATATCCGATTTTACCATAAGATTTCAATGAATTTACAATAGTTTTACTTCGGTTGTTATACGTATTTACAATAATTTTACCACGTTGTAAAATTGTTGTAAATCTGTTGTAAAATCGTTGTAAATGCAATTGGATCAATTTACAATGCATTTACAACTTTTACAACGAATTTACAACGTCTTTATAACGATTTTACCATGTGATAAACTGTTGTAAAATCGAGGTAACTGTTTACAACGTTTTTACCATGATTTTACAACGAATTTAATGAATTGCCGAAGGCGCGAAAATTGACCAAAATTTGGGCATTTTTAGGGTACATTTTGCAAAATTTTCCAAAAAGTCCAAATTTTTGGCTTAACGTGTTTATTATCTCGAGAAATACACGTTTATGACGGTTTTTATGGGCTTCTAGACTCAATATTGACCTTATTCTGGACTTAGAAACATGTTGGCAGTCAAGTTTTTGAGTTTATAAACACTGTCTAATGTTAAAATTACTTAATGAGTTCATGTTTTTCGGCATTAGCAATAGCTGAAAATGCGATTTTTGGCATAAAAATAGAAAAAATTTTTGGGGAAGGTTTGTGGGGTCATGGGGGGTTTGGAGCATAGGTGTAACAGAGATTTGGGGTGGGGGGGGCTCCCCCCAACTTTTTTGGGGGGCCCCTCTGGAGACCCCCCCAACCCCCCCCCCCCCCCCAGTGGCGATCCAGGATTTTGAAAAGGGGGGGAGTCCGCTGAAAACTTTTTCCGGGGGGGGGGTAAACATTTGCTTTTTACAGGAACAAAATACTTTCACAAGAAAATTAATAGTGTGTATGGAAAGGTTAGTTCACTTGCCAATTGGAAAACAACTGTATCCCGTGCGTGAGCAAAGCATGGAGAATTTGCATAACATGCACACGGGCAGAACTCCCCAGAAGTTAAAGAATTTTTTGAAATTGGAAAACAATCCGTCATGCAAACTTTTGAAAAGATTAAATAAATAGAATGGAGATGTATATATATACATGTATATATAGTAACTTACGAAGTGAAAAACTTGCAGTGAAATATTATATATATATATATATATATATATATATATATATATATATATATATATATATTTATATATACAAGAAATGGTAGCAATAGAGGACAAGTAACAAGTTACAAAGGCAACAAAGATAATATGCAAGACGGGGGGAGGGGGTCTGGGGCGGACGCGGACGCGGACGCGGAGCTCCCCGGAAGTTGAAGAGTTTTTGAAATCGTGGAAAATTTAGCAATTCAAATGTTTAAAAAGATTAGTTAAGATGAAGATGAGATGAGTAATTGAGTTGTATACTCAATCAGTGGAAAACCAAAACGGGAATTGGATGCTTTTCAGAATTTTTCACTTCCACGATTTATTCTAGGGCACTTTCAGAAGCTGCCAATTATCAATCTTGTACTGTCCATTTATTTATATATACGTATATATATACGCATAGGTGTACCTGGGGGGTGGGGGAACCATAGGTGTAACGGGGATTTGGGTTGGGGGCCCCCTCCCCCAAAATTGGGGGGCGGGCCCCGCTAGACCCCCCCCAACCCCCCCCCCAAATTTTTTCAATTTTCATGCCAAAAATCGCATTTTCAGCCGTTTCTAATTTCAAAAAACATTCAACCACGAAGTAATTTTATCATTAGGCAGTAGTTTTAAACTCGAAAGCTTGGTTGGCAGCATGTTTCTAACTCCAAAATAGGGTCAATATTGAGTCAGAAAGTCCATAAAACTTTTGAAAACGTGTATTTCACGCAATAATGAACACTTTAAGCCAAAAATTTGGACACTTTTGAAAAAACAAAAATACCTAAAAATACCCGATTTTTGGCCAATTTTTCGCGCCGTCGGCGCGACTAACCCCCCCCCCCCAAATTTTTGGGGGTGGTTTGTAAAAATGGCTGGGGGGGTTACCCCCCCCCAAACCTCCCCCCAATTACACCTATGGGTGTACCTGGCTTGGCTCCGGTGGGGGGAACCCCAATCCCCAAATAGAAAAGTCCCGACCCCACCCTCGAAATTTTGGAGGCAGGCCCCACCTCCAAATGGCCAAATCCAAGGTCCCACCCTCAAAAAATTTTGGCTCAAAATTAGGAAAAATTCGAAATTTTTCGCAAAAATTCGAGATTTTGCAAAAATTCTAACGTTTTCGAATAAATGACCAAAACTGCTGAAATATTGTTGTTTTTTAGTTGTATATAAATATCGTTATTTTAGCAAAATTGCTCATTTTTTCTAAATTTCTGACGATTGCTAAAACTTTTTATTTCCCCCCCCCAAAATTCGATTTTTCCCGACCCCAACACCTCAAACCGGCTGACCCGACCCACCCTCATTTCGGCCACCCTCACCCCCAACCTTTTCTCAAGGTATATATATACCCTATGTACGTTATGAAAGCAAAATAAAATTTGTAAATGCCCGTTATAAGCCGGTATATAGTCAACTGAAATTTAAAATTTATTATATGCTTACAAAATGGAGGAAACAAAATAGAAGACACTTTGAGATAAAGTTTTGTCACAGAACTACGTGCGCAATAAAGCAACTTTTGAGTATAAGTGCGCCGCAGGCAAAATTTTATTTAAAAACTTGTAAAATTTATTAGAGCCTAATACAATTTTCCCGCTCAAAATATGCATAAATATAAACAGCTGAAAATTTTCTAGGGGCCCGGAATGTCAATGGAGGGGCCCCACAGGGGGGCCCGGCCCCCTTTACAGTTTGGGCCCCTCCATTGACATTCGAATTTTCAGCTGTTTATATTTATGCATTTGGTGAAAATTAAGCATAGTAGAATTTTACAAGTTTTTAAATGGCGCCCCTGCGGCTTGCACCATGCACTCGGTGCTGCTTCTGTGACCTGCGGTCTCTTCGTCGCTCACAGTACGAAGCGCTCCAGCTTCGGTCTACGCCAGCAGGCCTTACTGCTTTCATTATAAGAATATATGGCCTACCCCACTGTATATACTATACTATTATTACAATGTGTGAAAAAAATGTTGAGTATCAAGCTAGTGGGGAATGAGGTCAGGAAAAAAATCGAATTTTGGAGAAATAATTTAAGAAATCGTCAGAAACTGAAAAATTTGATGATACATACAGCAAAAAACAACAATATTTCAGCATCTTTGGTCATTCATTTCGAAAAAAGTTCAGAAACGAAAATTTCAGGTATTGAAAAATTCGAATTTTTCTTATTTTGAGCCAAAATTTTGAGGGTGAGGGGTGGGATGTTGGGTGGATGGGGTCTGGGATTTATTGCATTTTGGGGTGGGGTTATATTTAGAGGAATGAGGTCGAGGAGGGGTTCCCCATAGGTAGTGGGGGAGGTTTGAAGTGCCCCCCAGCCGATTTTACAAACCACCAAAATTTTTGGGGCCCCCCCCCCCCCCCAACTGAAAATTTGAGTGTTTTGAGCTCGGAAAAATTGGCCAAAAATCGGACATTTTTAGGGGTAAATTTTAAAATTTTTCGAAAAAAAGTCAGATTTTTGGCAAGCGTGTTTTGATACATCGCAGCATCTACTTTTATAACGGTTTTATGGACTTCTAGACCAACATTCTGGACTTTCAAACATGTTGGCAATAGTTTTTGGCGAGTTTAAGCACTGAAATCTAATGTTGGAATTACTTATTGATTTCATGTTTTTCGGCACTAGCAATGGCTGAAAATGCGGCAACTTGGCATAAAGGTGAAATTTTGGGGAATTTAGGGGGGGTTTGGGGGGGGGGTCGAAAAGGGGGCATTTTAATTCTCAGTTTTTTTGCAATTTTCACCGTATATATACCGTATGTATACCGTCGTGGACATTTTCAAATTTGATATTCAACGCTCAAAGTCTTCTGCAAATTGATGTGCAGGAAGTGAAAAATTGCGGAAAACACGTTTTGGTTTTCCACTGATTGAGTAGCAACTTTCAGTACTCATCTCATCTTCATCTTAACTAATCTTTTTAGGCATTTGAACCCTTTAAATTTTCCGCAGTTTCCGGAACTCGGCTCCATCATGTGCTGCTGCTGACATTGCTTGTGTATTACTTACATTTATTTATATATATATTCTATATATATATATATATATGTATATATATATATATATAATATTTCACTGCAAGTTTCACTTCATTAAATGTATATACATGTATATATATACATCTCCATTATATTTATTTGTCTTTTCAAAAAGTGACTCCAATTTCAAAAAATTCTTTAACTTCTGGGGAGTTCTTGCATATTTTTAAATTCCCGTATTTCGCTACTGTAGTCATTATTTTCGGTGGCAAGTGTGAACTAACCTTTCCATACACTGTTAATTTTCTTGTGAAGCACATTCCTGTAAAGCAGATGGGCCCCGGAGAAAAGTTTTCAGCTCCACTTTAAAATCCTGGATCTGCGGGGGGGGGGGTTAGAGAGCTCCGGAGGGGCCCCAAAAAAAGTTGGTCTCGTCTCTGTTGCACCTATGCCCGTAATTTTCAAACTGCACCATTTTATGTAAAAATGCACATTTTTCAGCTATTGTAATGCCGAAACATGAACTCATTAAGTTTTAACATTAGACAGTGTTCTCTCAAAAACTTTTGACTGCTGTATATTTCTAAGTCAGAATAAGGTCAATATTGGTCTAGAAGCCCATAAAAACTGCGTCATAAACGTGTATTTCTCGGACAACTTGCAATTGGCGAAATTTTGGAACTTTTTGAAAATTTTACCACGTCTCACCATAAAAATTGCCGAATTTTGGTCAATTTTCGCGCCTTCGGCAATTCGGCAAATTCGTTGTAAAAATCATGGTAAAAACGTTGTAGGCAATTCTGTGCGATTTTTGCAACGGACCCAAAATCGTTAGGTACGTTGTAAATTCGTTGTAAACGTTGTAAATGCATTGTAAATTGTCAATTTATTTTGTAGATTTTTAACAATTTTATAACGTGGTAAAATGATTGTAAACGTAAACAGTAACCGAAGTAAAACTATTGTAAATTCATTATGGTAAAATCGGATATCATTGTAAATCGGCAAAAAAATTCGGCAAATTTTCGACAAAAAATAAAATTGAACAATTTGTAATTAAAATTGTTGTGCACTTTTCGGCAATTTTTGGCGATTTTGTCAACAATTTGGCTCAATGTAGATTTGCTAATAGCATTTCCAGCAAAAAATCAACGAGAAAATATTTCATTTTTGCCCCATTTGTTAAAAAAACCTGGATTTTTTTGCAAAAATTTCAGAATTTTCCAAAAAATTTCGAATTTTGAATTTGATGCAAAAATTTTCAAAATTTTAATGAGAATTCTGGCGGGATTTGACGCATTTTTAAATTTTGAGAAATTCGGCACACCGTTTTCGGTGACCCACTGACCCCTCTCACACCGCCCCCATGTGGAGTACGTGGTCCAAGCGGGAGTGTCGCACTTTTGCACTAATCCCTTCAAAATTAGTGGAGCTCAATTTGAAGAGATTTCAATATGTAGAAAACATCTTCAGCGGCCAAACATTTGTTGAATTCTCTTCTGCTAGGCTGTGTGAAGAGGATTC
Source organism: Trissonchulus latispiculum (assembly GCA_030248195.1). Taxonomy (NCBI): domain Eukaryota; kingdom Metazoa; phylum Nematoda; class Enoplea; order Enoplida; family Ironidae; genus Trissonchulus; species Trissonchulus latispiculum. The sequence continues at coordinate 12,618 of JASAND010012722.1, forward strand.
AGGTCAGTGAAGTCAACCGATGCTTTACGGCTGCATAGTTTAGCTCTTCCTTGCATGGAATGTGACCTTGTATTACTCTTATCATTATCATGCCTGGATATACTATCACTCGTTTATCAAAACGTATGACTTACTGGTGTTATTTTCATATTGACTGCTCAAAGTGCTGAAGACATTGCGATACCAGTATGGATCTCTTTAACTTTATCCCCCCCCCAACAAAAGTTGGTCAAATTCAAGGAAACACAATGCAAGAGAACAACAGAACTTTTTACAAACATGGTTACCACTCTTGGAACAACAAGGATGGTAACCTATTTAATGGTGTAAAGCAGTTTGCTGTAACATATAAAGTTAAGCTTAACAAACTATCCAGTTACCTTTTTGCAATTTTTGGTAGTCTTTTAAGCTTAACTTTCTGTAGCAGCAAGCTACAGCAAACTGCTACACCGTAAATAGAGCACATCTCGAGCATTCCAATGATGTATAAATCATGCTCTAAAGTTCTGTTATCTCTTGCAATAAGCCTTTGAGAAGTTGACAACTTTGTTTGGGGGGGTAGGATCAGAAGTTCATGGTATTTTTGGTACTGTAACACCAATTTTTGACGTGCCTGGCACAATGCTCCAAGTATGCCTGAGTACAAAATGTCAAATGTCAGAATCACTTCAAGACACCTGAACACTGTTTGAGTTTGAAGGTGAGTTTGACAAGTTTGAGTAGTTAACGAACGTGGACAAATTGGTTTGAATATTGTGACTAACCAACATCATTGCTGTACATCCACAGCATATGAGAGCTCGACACGTTTGTCTCTCGGGAGTTGACGGGAGATCGTAACAGTTGGGCGGCGCGGTCGACACCCGTTGCGCGAGCGCAAGCAAGCTACCTGTCGGAAGCAGCAGCAGCGTCTCATATGAGCTGGAGGACTACTTTGAAGTCATGTAGCTCCCGCAGCGTGTTGAGGCTGTACATCGGC
>JASAND010012723.1:0-79278 GCA_030248195.1 Trissonchulus latispiculum
GGAATGATGCTGATGATGTCTTTGTCGGGACCAAGGGTTTAATTTAGACACTTACTTGTGCAAGGGCTATGACTCCAAATCCAGACTGAAACCTTATGTCTTAATAAAGGAATGCTGTATTAAGATACAACAGTTTAATAAATATAATTATGACAATAACAGTAGAAATTATGAAATAAACTACAAGAGTAATTATTACAATGCGTGTATAAAGGGAAAGACAAGCTACGAGTTACAAACAGTATACTATATGAACAGTTTGACAAACAGAAACAGCTTGCCAGAGTTGCCAGTATCTAAATTACCCAAGTTATTAATTGTTATTAGGGACAAGGTTCCGATTGCTAAGCTCAACTCTTCTTAACTAATTGACCAACCAAGAATTAGACCTATTACTAAACTCTATCGTGTGGTCCCTATATGCTTGTGTTCGTGATATTAAATTATAACTCTTTGTCCGTCCTCCTTACCAAGGACAATGTAACACTAATAAAGAAAGCTACTGAACAGTTTAAGTTAACTAAATTAAAGATGTTAGTAGTACAAGGTTCCGGTCTGTGGGTGAGCCCGAAATGCTAGTAACAATAGCACTTTCGGATGCTATAAGGTCGCCAAAGGGTCAAACACAAAGGGGGGTCCGGTTGGGGGGTGCCTGGTCCGGTTATGGTGTTAGTAAACAAATTTTGTTTAATCTCTTCTTTTATCTTCTATATCAGATCACTGCTAATAGACAGGGTGGCTTACGCCAGAGACAGGGGGATAGCAACCCCCTCAATAAGCATGATAAGAATAGCGGTAAAAGTCATCTTTTGATTTGAAAGAATGGTAGTTTATCCGCGAATTCGAAGAAAAAGTGTCAATGAATTTCGAGCATAATAATGGACAATAATAAGATGAAATGTGCTCGGATTTTGTAAAGGTTTGTAAGTAGTGGTGCTCGAAAAATTTCTAAAAACCTCTGTGAGTGTGGGGGTGCCAGTACATGTCCATCCATTCATTTACTTTTAATACGAAAGTGTCAGAGACAGTGGGTGTAAAGAGGTCCGTTCACTACACTAGCTAAGCACATTAGTTTAATGGATGTAGTGGAGCCAACATCAGGTCCATTACAATGGCGGATGGCGGCCATATTTGTTTCGTGGATGTAGTGGAGGCTACATGAGGTCCACTACAATGGCGGATGGCGGCCATATTAGTTTCGCGGATGTAGTGGAGGGAGGCTACATCAGGTCCACTAGAATGGCGGCTGGCGGCCATATTTCAGCTCCTCTATGTGATATGAGTAGGGAGCATAGTTTCCCTGGAACTTTGGGTCTCGGGGGGGGGGGGGGTAAATCTTGGCCGACCTCCGAATGGTTACCCCCCCCCCTCTCCAGGCTCCCAACGATTTTTGGACCCAAAAAGTTAGCTAAAGTTGGGGTCGAGAAATGGTCATTTTTTGAAAATTTTGTGTGTGAAAACAGCTAAAATGTTAAGAACAAGCCTTATTTAGATTGAAAAAGGGCAAATTACAGAAAATTTAGCATTTTTGGGCATTTTTCGAAATTTCAGAGGTCCGAATTCTGGGGTGGGGGTACTTCCATCTTGGGGGGTGGTGGGCATAGTTTCCCTAGGGGGGGGGGGGTTGGGGGGGGGTACCCCCCCAAAATTTTCGACCAACTTTGCCCCCCCCAGATTTTTTGACTATCCCTCCCCCCACTTTTGGTTACCCCCCCCCCCCGAACCCCCCCCAGCACTTTTTGGGGCCAAAAAGTTAGCTAAATTTTGCTAAAAAATGGTCATTTTTTGAAAATTTTTTCTCAAATTTTGGCTTAAAATCGGTTTAAAACGGTGTAAACACGCCTAAAACGATAAAAACAAGCCTTGTTTTGACAAAAAAAAAGCGTTAAAATACAGAAAATTTTGCGTTTTTAGGCCATTTTTTGAATTTTCTGAGGTCCGAATTTTGGGGGGGGGGTTCGGGGGGGGTACTCCCCATCACTTTTCGGGGATCGACCACCAAATTTTCGAAGTTTGCCCCCCCAACCAAAATTTCCAGGGAAACTATGGTGGTGGGTTCCCGACGGATTGTGTCGATTTATGCCATTGTTAGGCCAAGAATCTTGGGGGGGATTCCAAAAATCAGAAACTCTGGGGGGGGGGGGGGTCGCCAAAATTTGTAATTTTGGTGGCGGACATAGGTGTGGCGAAAAAAGTGGGGGTGGGGGTTAAGAAAAAGTAGTGAGGGGGTTTGGCAAAAAAGGTTGAGGGGGGGTCGCTAAAAGTCGATTTGGGGGTAGGGGTAAGAAAAATTTTCTAGGGGGGGGGGGTCGGCGAAAAATTTCAAAAGTCGGTTTTTCGTTAAAATATTGAAAACGTTTCTCAATTTACAGCTATTTTTAACAATTTTTAGCTTAATTCAGCGAATTCTAGCAATTTTTTGCTAATTTTTGTAATTTTTTGGAACAATTTCGAGTTTTTAGCTATATAAAAATTTTCAAAAATTTAGGTAGGGGTTTGAAAATTTGTAGGGGGGAGGGGTCTGAAAACGATTTGGGGGGAGGGGTAGGAAAACATTTTTAGGGGGGGTCGGCGACCCCTCCATTTGGGGTGGGGGGAGGGGTCCCCCCCTAACACACCTATGCCCTGGAGACCGTGTTTTCCTGGTGCCAGCTAATTAGAGGTCCGGGAGGGGTAAAAATGTTACCATCGTAAAGTACTCGAGTAGTACTACAAGTATATATCACCATACTTTTGGTTCGAATTCGAAACTTCAAATTTTTGGACATGGCAACAGTTAGTTTGCGTTTGGTATTTTTTTCCAGGTGAATAACGCTTTTCGGAAGTGCATTTTCTAGCGAAGTGTTGGAACGTTGTGGGCATTTTGGCCCAATACTACTGTTATTTGGTAGACAGTATAATCCCCCCCATGCTACCTTTTTGGTCATTTTGGCACCTGGCTAATGTTGGCTCAGTGCATAGGTGTAACACCTGTTTGGGTTGGGGGGGGAGTAGAAGGTCCAAATTTGGCTCGGGGACCCCACCAAAATCCGAAATTTGGGGAGGGGGACCCCCCTAAACTACCCAAGTTTTTTGGCTAAAAATGCTCCTTTTTCGATGTACAGTACATTAAACATACTCAAAAGCTTGTCAATAGTTTTCGTATGCGAAAATAGGGCCTGAAATTTGACAAATTTGTGCTAAAATATGCCTAAATTAGCCCAGATTGTGGTTCATAATTGCGTATATTACCTTTTAATTGCTATAAATAACCATCTTTAGCTCTTTATATGTGATTTATTGCCATGATTTCGAATTTTTTTCAAAAATTTTCAGAAATTGCAAAAAAATTTTTCAAAAGTTTTGCATTTTTTACCTGGTTTGGACCCAATTTTAGGGGGGGGTTTGAGCTCAGCTTGGGGGGGGGAGTAGTTGAGGTCGGGTAGGGGGGGGAGGGGGTCTGGCCTCTCCGTGGGGGGGGGGTCTCACAGGGGGCAAACTGTAGCCTGGTACACCTATGGCTCAGTGGTGGACTTTTTTTCACAGGCTAGCAGCTAGATCGGTTTGGTTTATTTTATTTGAATATTTCGGCCAATGCACACAAAGTAACGAGGGGGAGTTTTTTAATTTCGCTCTGTAGCTTTCAGGAGATAGGCCCAAACTTTGCATTATTTCACTGTTTTGGCGAAAAGTTTCTAAGTCCCACTTTCACTGGAAATTCTCTGAAAGTCACTTTCACTTTCACTGGAAGTCAAAAAGTCACTAAAAATGGTGTTTTTCGCCCTTGGGGTGGTACCCATATATAGTAAATCGGGGTCGCTGAAAACGATGAGCATACTGCCGATACCGCCGGCGCCGGGGCGCCGGAAGTGACCACTGGTCAGCACGGCTCCCGTGGCTCCTCGCCCAGGGTCAAAGTTGGGAAAACTCACAATAAACAGCGTTTTCCGGCGTTTTGGTTGGAGGCGTATATATATAGTAAACTGACTACGCTCGTTTCAATGGGCATATTGCCGAAGCCGGTGGGAGTGACCAGTGGTCGCAACGGCCTATGGTTTCCACTGACCACTGGTCAAACCCCCCAATCAGCGTTTTTTGGCAGTTTTTTTGGGGGCATGTATAGTAAATCAACTACGCTGGTTTCAACGGGCATATTGCCGAAACCGGTGGGAGTGACCACTGGTCACTACAGCCTATGGGGCCTATTGACCACTGGTCAAACGGCCTAAAACTGCGTTTTTCGGCGTTTTGGTGGGGGCATTTATAGTAAATAGACTACACACGTTTCAGTGTGCATATTGCCGAAACCAATGGAAGTGACCGCTGGTCACTACGGCCTTTGGGCCCTATTGACCACTTGTACAATATCCGCGAATTCGAAGCTTTTATGTTTGAAAAATACATTGTATACATTATTAACTGGTGCTCGAGAAAGAAAAATGCATTAACATTTACTTGTCCATTTGTGCCAGATAGGGGTCGGAACAGGTCCATCCAGTACACGTAACTGTAAACTTCTGGTGAGCTAAGAAATGCATAAATTTTTCCTTTGCTGCTAATGGTTAGAAAAAAATTTCATTTTGAAATTTGGGTTTTTTCCCGCACATTGGGTTTTTTCCCGCCGAGTCTAGGTCACCCCCAGGTCGCGCCACAGGCACTAGAGCCAAATTGCATACACCATCGTGAAGTTCGAGACATATCCTCTGTGAAACTGTAATCCGTTTTGGGCTAGGTCTTTCCAGTAGTTCAGGGTGACCCCCCCAAAGTTGACCCTGCCTGACCCCCATGTTGGGACCAAAAATTCCAAAATTTTCAAAGTCCCAAAAAATTTGCTGAGAGACAGTGGGAGCTACAATAATACACCCTCCTGGGCTTATTCTAGTGGGGGGGGGGTGGGGGGCCCCCCCATAAACACCCTTCCCCCCCAAAAATCGTCCCCCCCCAAAAATCGCCCCCCCAAAAAGTGGGTGCCCCTTTTGGTACCAAATTTTGCCCTGAAAAAATCGCTCAGAAGGCCAAATTATCAAAAATTTTCCGGCTTCGCCGGAGATTTTTACTCAATTTTTGCCCTTTTCAACACTAAATCTGCTTATTTTTGCTATAAAAATCAACTTTTATAGTATAGTCAAGCGGGAAAAAAAAACCCACTCGCCAATGCGGGAAAAAACCCACCCCCAGTGTGGGCTTACCGGTAGGAGCTATCTAGGATTTTAATAGCCTATCTTGAAGAGCATCCAAAATAACCCAGGAGGGTGTATTATTGTCGCTCCCACTGCTTCCCAGAAAATTTTTTGGGACTTTGAAATTTTCGAAAATTTTGGTCCGTCCAAGTGCCGAAATTTGGCAAACTTTGCCTGGCCACCCTGAACTACTGGAAAGACTTGGACCAAAGCGGATAGTATGTATGTGTAGGGCATCTGTTGCGCTTCATGATGATATATGCCACACTGCTCTAACCCCTCTGGTGCGACCTGGGGGTGACCTGGAGTTGGCGGGAAAAAAACCCACATGCGGGAAAAAACCCAGTTTTCAAAATTGAAAATTTTTCTAAGCATTAGCAGGAAAGGTCAAACTAATACATACATTTGTTTAATAGAGCCTATAGATTAAATTGGTATGGGTTTTACCTGGGTTCGTTCTGTTATGGGAGGTCTAGGGGGTCAGAATCGGACATGGTGCCATTTCAAGCCAAAATTTCAATTTTGGCCAAAAATGCTTATTTTTGCCTTAAAATGGGTCTAGTTTGGCTCTAAATACAAGAAAAACACGTTTTCTACACGATAGGATGCTTAAACTGCCGAAAATAAACAATTTTAAAAATTTCCAAAATTTGCCTATGTTTATGTGTTAAACATACCAAATTTTCAAAAGTCACTATGACCTCAATTTTTCAACAAAAACTAATATATTTTGATGCAGTTGTACTAAAAACAACCCGCTCTTTCATTTGGAACGGTTAGAAATGCTCCTGGCATCTTGCCAAAAAATTTTTGGGGTGGGTTTTTCTCGCATATGGGTTTTTTCCCGCATTGGGTTTTTTTCCCGCCAGTTTGGGACAATTTTTCTCACTAACGGCGCACCCTAGAGAGGTGTTCTATAGCTCATAAGAAAGCTTACGACTAGGCCTAGCTGCCTGTATAGTCAGTATTTCAATATCTCAAACCAGTAAAAAGTTCTGGCCAAAAATCTGAAAAGTGGGTTTTTTCCCGCTTGACTATATATGCCAGAAAAATAGCGCTATTTTTAGCATATTTTTCGAAAAATTTTCGCCCCCCCCCAAAAAATTCCTTGCCCCTCGGACCTTTGGGGGGGGGCCCCCCAAGAAGCCCCCCCCCCCAAGAAAAAATCCCTAGAATAAGCCCAGCCCTCCAGGGTAGTTTTGGACGCTCTTTAAGATAGGCTATTAAAATCCGATCTAGCTCATATTGGTGACTCACACTGGCGATGGGTTTTTGTTTCCCGCATATCGGATTGGGGTTTTTTCCCGCCGCGCTATACGTATATACAGTACAGCTCATTTCAAAGTGAGTTTGAAGCGATATCGCAAAAGCAAATTACGCGACATTTTTCGCGAAATGTCGTTTATTTTTGGCGACATTTCTCTAAGGTTTTGGGAGATTTCGCGAATTCTGAAGCGAAATGTCGCCAATTTGGCGACATTTCGCCAGATTTGGGACTTCGCCTCAAACGTACTTTGAAATGAGCTGTACTGTAATAAACTAAGAGTGTGACAAGCGTCGCACTCTTAGTTATTACGCTGGGGACATCATCTGCATGATAACGGCTGACCCCCTACACAAATTAGACCCCAGTGACCCCTCCCACAAATCAGTACCTTCTATCAGCAGTTGGCCACTTTCGAGCTTTAACACATAAACATGCAATCGAGTGATGGTACACAATGTGTATATGCTAGGTACTCATTTGTGGGAGGGGTCACTGGGGTCAAATTTGTGGGGGGGGGTCAGCCGTTATCGTGCAGATGATGTTCCCAGCCCAATAACTAAGAGTGCGACGCTTGTCACACTCTTAGTAATGTACTCTTGATAACACATATAGTGGCTGTAGTCGCTGCCGATATTGTATTGTATTATATATATACGTATATATATACATGTACAATAGGTTTTTAACTTTATTTGTAGAAGTTTGCCATCATTGTATATATATATATATATATATATGTAGATATACTTATTCAGCTGCTACTAGCTGAGTGACTGGTTCAGTTGGCCACATGTCAGAATTTGGTCCACTGCGCCAATCGTATGTTGCGTAGCAGACTTTGTCACCAGACAGATGTGTATTACGGTGTGAGTCCTGTCCTGCCTGACGCGGAGTCTAAAATGATGGTTGGGTATGTAAGGCAATTTAATTATAATATGAGCGCTTAAGGTCAGATTACAGCGTGAAATATTATGTACATAGGGGCGCGATGGCGCCCCTACATAATATGGGTATAGAGGCGTCTGCGCGGCCCTCTGGAGACCGTGTTGACCTGGTGCCAGCTAATTAGAGGTCCGGGAGGGATAAAAATGTTACCATCGTAAAGTACTCGAGTAGTACTACAAGTACCACCATACTTTTTGGTTAAAATTCGGAGCTCTGAAATTTTGCACTAGGGAGTTACTTTGCGTTTGTTTTTTTTCTCGGTTAATAACGCTTTTCGGAAGTGCTTATGTCAGCGCAGTGCTGGAACGATGTGGGCATTTTGGTCCAATGCTACTATGTTGGTAGACAGTATCCCCCCATGCTACCAAACGAAGGTCATTTTGGCACTCGGCCAACTTTGGCTCTGTGCCAAGGCCCCAAAGTCGGACTTTCGCTATTTTGGCACTTCGGTTGGAATCAACTTTTTTTCCACAGGACGCTACGCTGCATGGAATTCTTTCAAACTTCAAACTATTTTACACTAAACCTAATATATAACTCTTATGTGGCAAACGACTAGGTAGCTATCTTTTCCAACATCGAACTTTACTGAGATTCGTAGCCCCCTGGAGGAAGTGGGAACTCATTTAGTTAAACGTATGCACAGATCATAAAACTGTTCACTTCCACCCAGCTGCTAAATAATTTATAGCTTGAGAACTTAAGGAGCAGCCTGAGAAAAATTTTGTTGATTTTGAAGTTTAATCTCACCTGTGTCGTGTGGAATTCGATTGTTTTCAGCGTTTAAGGGAGTAAAGCAAAAATTGCAGCAATTACAAAGTTCTTTATTAAATTAACAAATTTGCAGAGCTTGACACGGAACTGCTAACTTCGATAACTGCAAGTATCTTGCTTGAATACATAAGTTCCAAAGGTTGAGGGTTCGATGCGCACCTCATGCCCGAATTTTTCAGGTCGGAGGTACTGTAGTGACAAATATCAGTTTCGTTCTTTCTTTCAGTTAAGTATATATACATGTTACAGAGCTAAGAAAACTAATGCTTTCTTACGCTTTTTTAGAAATTTTTATTACCTGTTGTGACCAACACCTTATCCGTGGCAGTTGCCTATAAATTCTAGCTCTGCAGTAAAGAGGAAATATGAGGAAATATGAAAGACAAAAGTTGATGAATTAAAACACATTTCCACAGAATTACCTACGTGATTCAAGTTTAACTTGAAACACGTAAAATAAATTTGAAAAATGGAAAACCGCAAAAGGCTGACAGACGAGCTAGAGCGCTTGTATTAAAGTAAACGAAATCATAAATTAAGGAAAAATCGTGCAACAAAACTATAAAAATCGACTTAGGAGGATCACTAGGAGCGGTTTGAGCGCTCCTAAGGATTTAAGAGAATTGTTAGTAAGGAGAATTCTTTTGAAACGGGTTTCTCCTAAGTTCGCTCCTAAGCAGGACTTAGGAGCGCTCCTAAGCTTAGGAGCGTCTTTTGAAACGCCCCCCAGATATACTAAACTCGATGTGCTCTACAATTTGCGCATGAAATCTGCGCAGGATTTTGCGCAGCCTCTGCGCAGCTTATTTTACGGTGTCTCCAGGGACTTTAGACACATATTATAGGGGTCGCTGCCGCGACCCCTATATATATATATATATATATATATATATATATATATACATATATATACAGGGGTTATCCATTTCGGGTGTAGTCTTTTGCATATCCACACTTATGAAACTCTCTGGATTGCCCACTGTTCATAATATATATCACAAAAATGTTGTTTACGGACTAATTTTCCCCCCTGGGAATATTTGCCAGCATTCCTCCACAGGCGGGGCGGGGCAGGTCATACGGCTCTTTCCGCTGCGAAGGTCAATCAGGGGGGTATAACAGTTTAAGGTGGTGGTATCCTTTTGTGCAGTGCTTTTGGGGTGATTTTTTGAAACGCTATAACTTTCGCAATTTTTGCAATTAAGGATTTAGGAGAATTGTTAGTAAGGAGAATTCTTTTGAAACGGGATTCTCCTAAGTTCGCTCCTAAGCAGGACTTAGGAGCGCTCCTAAGCTTAGGAGCGTCTTTTGAAACGCCCCCAGATATACTAAACTCGATGTGCTCTACAATTTGCGCATGAAATCTGCGCAGGATTTTGCGCAGCTTATTTTACACTGTCTCCAGCCACTTTTCACACATATTATAGGGGTCGCTGCGGCGACCCCTATGATAATAGAAAACAAGAACAAAAAGTGCTCCTTCGTCGCATGTAAAATACATATGAACCTTCGTAGGCAGATTGTACATAAGCAAAAACAAGTAGTGCCCAAAAAGGGCAAAATTCCTTTACAGAGAATTGTCTGAGTTATATAAGTTCAAACTATAGGTAGAATTGCTTAGACCTTAGTGTGCTAAACAGTGAGGTTTCTCATAACTCACTATACTAAAACACCACAAGGACATCTGTAATCGGTGGACTCGAACATCTCTGTTTTTGTTGCTTTTACATTAACAGAAATCAAACAATTAGCAATTCGCACAGCTATTCTAGGAATTTTAGCTTGGTAACAGATCTTGTAATAATGCAGTTGATTCTTTTTCCTGCTTCAGCACGCATAAACAGTCAGTCCAAGTGAGCATATATATGCCATTTTGCAGTCATCATTAAAGTGGTACTGATTACAGAAGTGGGTTATGTCAAAACTCGTGAGCAATGCATGCTTGTCAAATTTAATGTCTGCTATGGCCTATCCAAGCAAAAACTAGCCTGTAAAATACATATGAGTTCCGTAGGGAGGTTGTAAATTAAAGAAAACAAGTTGCAACCGCTTACATATGAGCCTGTCCTACAGTGAGGCTCATATTGGCGTTACAGTGCATTCCACATTAAAGCCTCATTAAAGAACCTCAGCTTCATCCACATTACGGAAAAAATGAATAGACGTTGTGGCCCAGAAGAAATGGACTGAAGTGAACTACGACTGCTCAAGCTGTGGTACACGGTACACCTAATGCATTCTCGAAACACTTTCACATTATACACGCGTGCGTTCCCACTTGGCTCTGAGTCAGGGCGCCTCATGGTGTACCGTATTGAGCACATGCACACTATAATGACTGATCAACAACCTATATATGTGAAGGACAATTTGTAATGAAAAGGTTTATGTAGTATATATGTATTTATATAAAAGTGAAATATATATATCTGTAAATTATTCGTATTATGACATACGCCAATATGAGCATCGTTGTAGGACAGGCTCATATTATGTTAAGCGGTTGCAACTTGTTTTCCTTCATTTACAACCTCGCTACGGAACTCATATGTATTTACAGGCTAGTTTTTGCTTATGTACAATCTGCCTACGAAGGCTCATATATATTTTACATGCGACGAAGGAGCACTTTTTGTTCTTGTATCATGAGGGTGCGCGGAGCGCCCCTCATAATATGAGCTATAAAGGCACTTTGCGGATTAGGGAAACTGTTAATTAGCCAAAACTGATTAACGGTAAGGAGTTGAGAGCTAAAGTTTACATTTTTGAAATCTCCAGGCCAAGAGCTTTCGAATGATACCAAACTTGCCCGGAAAAAATGAACTTTCTGATACAAGTTTAAAAGTGGGTTTTTTCTCTGTATCGACCACTTTTATAGGGCCATTTTTGCGCACACCGATTTTTCAAACGGCCCATAGGAAAAATTTTTCTATACTAATTTTTGGTTATCTAGGCGATGGTCCAGATCAAGTTTATGTTTGATTTCCGAATTTCGCTCTGAGTAGATTTTTACAGATGGTCAAAAATGGATGAATCGACGTTTGGAGTTTTTTGGAATTTTTCGAGGTCCCAACACAGAAAATTGTCAAAAAGTCGTTAAAAATAGCGTTTTTTGGCCATTTGGTGGTGCGCATATATAGTAAATCGGGGTCGCTGAAAACGATGAGCATATATACTGCCGAAACCGATGGATGTGACCATCAGGCCCCATGGCGCCCGTGGTTCCTCGCCGAGGGTCAAAGTTGGGAAAAGTCCGTAAAACGGCTATTTTCGGCCATTTGGTGGTGCCCATACATAGTAAATCGTGGTCGCTGAACACGATGAGCATACTGCCGAAACCGCCCGAAGTGACCACTGGTCAGCATGGCCCCGTGGCGTTTTTCGTCAAGGGTCAAAGTTTGGAAAAGTCACTAAAAGCGTTTTTCTGGGTTTTGGTTGGGGGCATATAAATCGTCTACGCTCGTTTCAATGAGCATATTTTCAGAACCGACGGAAGTGACCACTGGTCACTATGGTCTAGGTGGCCTATTGACCAGTGGTCAAACCCCATAAAACAGCGCTTTTCGGGGTTTCGGTTGGGGGCATATATAGTAAATCGACTACGCTCGTTTCAATGAGCATATTTTCAGTACCGACGGAAGTGACCACTGGTCACTATGGTCTAGGTGGCCTATTGACCAGTGGTCAAACCCCCAAAACAGCGTTTTTCGGGGATTTGGTTGGGGGCATATACGTATAGTAAATTGTCTAAGCTCGTTTCAATGAGCATATTTTCAGACCCGACGGAAGTAACCACTGGTCACTACGGTCTAGGTGGTCATTGTTTGGAATAGAGAATCTGGGAGTAATAAATTGCAGACTACTTCTGCCTTAGTGTAGCGCTCCCAAAAATTGGAAGAAGGACAAGTAGGAAAAATGCTCCTTGCAGTCGCATGTAAAATGCAATATGAGCTATGATGGTCAACATTTAAATATGTCAAGGACGAGATTTAAAACGTCTAATATGAGCCAGCATCTAAATCGGTAAAGGACAAGCTGTAACTGGCTAATATGAGCCGCCACGTTTCTCTTGGGCTCATATTGACGGGAGGATACTAAGTTGAGTTAACTATTTTTCACTTTTCAAATTCGCATGTACACGTAATTGTCATGACATACGTCTGGTCTTGATACAATAAGTAAAGACAATCCGTGGGTAAGCACACATCAAATTTTTACACATCAGCTGTGTATTTTATTGTATAAGTGCTGTGTACAGTAAGCCGATACTGAAGACTTGAAGAATACCGGTTTACAGCAGCTTTATGCATTTGTTTCTAGTTTGCAGTGTGTGTCTACGATTTAGAAAACTGGTATATACCAAATGTATATGCCACTTAATTCAACTTTAAAGGGGAGAACTTTAGCTGCTTAAAGTGTTCACATATACCTTAAATACGGTGCTTGAGCTAGTTAAATTGGTTCAGACAGGACACCTATAACCAAACATTATATGAAGCTAATGACATTACGCAAGACGGTGAGGATTTGTTCAGACTTGGGATTGGGAATAAAAGTAAAGAGTCTGTAGGCAAGATGGTAAGAGGTCGTCGTGATGTCAAGCCGTTGAAACCACGGCAGCGAGCGTCAATATGAACCCAAGAGAAACGTGGCGGCTCATATTAGCCAGCTACTGCTTGTCCTTTACCGATTTAGATGCTGGCTCATATTAGACGTTTTAAATCTTGTTCTTGACATATTTAAATGTTGACCATCATAGCTCATATTGCATTTTACATGCGACTTTAAGGAGCATTTTTCGTACTTGTATATATATATATATATATATATATATATACAAGAAAGTAAAATGCTCCTCCGGAGCATCGAAGAGTAATATGGGTGGATGAGGTGAGGTTGCGAAATCAGGAGGACTAGCTTTGAAAAAGCTTAATATGGGCTAGGTTCTAAAAGAAAGGAGGACTAGGTTGTGGGCGAACTAATATGGGCACAGCGTCGCCGAACAACCCATATTCGCGGGCTGTAAATATTATACATTCATCTATATATATATATATATATATATATATATATATATATATATATATATATATATATATATATATATATATATATATATATATATATCAGTTCTTTAGACTTTAGATTATAGCTCCAGATTTTAAATTAGATGATATAATCTATATCCGCCTATTCGTACTTCCATTAATTATATAGTCAGACTTTTCCTTCGAGAAAGTCTAAGCTTACTAGTGTTCATTTTATGATTTATACGGACAGCATATTTACGTAAAGAATAATTTCATAGCGATTGTCATTGACTGCAATCCTGCCTGATTTATATGAACCAATGGTTTTACCGCCACATCCCTATCTTTCTGTCCGATACTTGTCATAGTCCAACTAAATTTAAGGTATCATAGGGGTCGCGGTAGCGACCCCTATAATATGAGTGAAAATGGTCGAATGACCGTGTAAAACAAGGCTGCGCAGAAGCTGCGCAGATTCCTGCCAGATCCTGCGCCGATTATGTGCGCAAAAAATTGTACGTGTCGAGTTTAGTATGTTCCTGAAGTTTCATCCCCGTACCACTTTCCGTTAAAAAGTTATGCCAAAAATCGCTTACGAGAGTGATGTTTTTTTTCCGGTTTCTCGCTTTTGATGTCTCATAAGGGGGTTTTGTAGCTTGAATAACTACAGATAGAAAAATTTTTGCCTATGAAACCCATATATATTTTTGTAGTACAAATCAAAAATAAGAAAATAAGCTAGTTTTTATGCCTCCCAGGGCCGGAAAAAATTTTTGGCTGGGAGCCAAAGTCGGCCAAAACGCTAAAATGGCCAAAAAGTATGCTTCAAAGGCGCCTTAATAAGTCAGATTGGGCTATATATGGGGCAATACTGACTATATGGTTAAACAGTACACATATCGGGGTCGTTCAAATGCTATATGATTTTCCGTCTTCGTGCGTAATTTTTCGGTACTGGCCGGCCAAAGTTGGTGAATTTTGGGTCGAACTTTGAACTTAATTTTTTCGCTTATTTTGCTACATGGGTGGCTCAAATTTTGCATACAAAGGTTTTTTGGGACGGAGAATCGATTCCCGCTATCAGTTTTGCTGCCCGAGTAACCCAAGTTGCTGGGCTGGTTCCACTTGACCGTCTGAGGGGTCATGTCGGTAACCGCTTTCCAGAGGTCCATAGTAGGCTTTACTTTGCCTCTCCAAACTTTGTCTATAGGGGTTTTCTGGTGCGCCCAGCTCATTCCCGGTGTCCGTTTTGCCGTCTGACCCACCCATCTTGCTGTGCTGGTTCCACTTTGCCGTCTGCAGGGTCCGGTCGGTACCGACTTCCGGGAACACCATATAGGACTGTACATAGCCTGACAAAACATTGTCTATAGGGGTTTTCTGGTGCGCCCAGCTCATTCCTGGCATCCGTTTTGCCGTCTGACCCACCAATCTTGCTGTGCTGGTTCCACTTTGCCATCTGGAGGGTCAGTTGGGTGGGGGGTCAAGTGGTCGAAAATAAAATTTTTCAAAAGTGGTCAAATTTGGTATCAAATGAAAGCGCTAAGCGAGCTGAGCAACTTTTGTCATAGAACTGCATGCTCAAAGTGGCTGTAGAGTGCTGTGGTGGGGTGGGGTGGGGACTTAGGCGATTTTCGCTCAAAAATGAAATTTTTCAGAAGTGGTCAAATTTGGTACCAAATGAAAGCCCTAAGCGAGCTGAGCAACTTTTGTCATAGAACTCCGTACCCAAAGTGGCTGCGGAGTGCTGTGGTGGGGTGGGGTGGGGACTTAGGCGATTTTCGGTCAAAAATGAAATTTTGCAAAAGTGGTCAAATTTGGTACCAAATGAAAGCCCTAAGCGAGCTGAGCAACTTTTGTCATAGAACTGCATGCTCAAAGTGGCTGTAGAGTGCTGTGGTGGGGTGGGGTGGGGACTTAGGCGATTTTCGCTCAAAAATGAAATTTTTCAGAAGTGGTCAAATTTGGTACCAAATGAAAGCCCTAAGCGAGCTGAGCAACTTTTGTCATAGAACTCCGTACCCAAAGTGGCTGCGGAGTGCTGTGGTGGGGTGGGGTGGGGACTTAGGCGATTTTCGGTCAAAAATGAAATTTTGCAAAAGTGGTCAAATTTGGTACCAAATGAAAGCCCTAAGCGAGCTGAGCAACTTTTGTCATAGAACTGCATGCTCAAAGTGGCTGTAGAGTGCTGTGGTGGGGTGGGGTGGGGACTTAGGCGATTTTCGGTCAAAAATGAAGTTTTTTAAAAGTGGTCAAATTTGGTACCAAATGAAAGCCCTAAGCGAGCTGAGCAACTTTTGTCATAGAACTCCGTACCCAAAGTGGCTGCGGAGTGCTGTGGTGGGGTGGGGTGGGGACTTGGGCGATTTTCGGTCAAAAATGAAGTTTTTTAAAAGTGGTCAAATTTGGTACCAAATGAAAGCCCTAAGCGAGCCGAGCAACTTTTGTCATAGAACTGCATGCTCAAAGTGGTTGTGGAGTGCTGTGGTTGGCTTGCTTGCTACTGTTATATCTAAGATTTCTACATACCTTCAGGAGCATACATATATAAAATAATAGAAAACAAGAACAAAAAGTGCTCCTTCGTCGCATGTAAAATACATACGAGTCTTCGTAGGCAGGTTGTACATAAGCAAAAACTAGCCTGTAAAATACATATGAGTTCCGTAGGGAGGTTGTAAATTAAGGAAAACAAGTTGCAACCGCTTAACATATGAGCCTGTCCTACAACGAGGCTCATATTGGCGTCACAGTGCATTCCACATTAAAGCCTCATTAAAGAACCTCTGCTTCATCCTCATTACGGAAAAATGAATATACGTTGTGGCCCAGAAGAAATGGACTGAAGTGAACTACGACTGCTCAAGCTGAACTGTACATGCAACCTGATGTTTCCTGAAACACTATGGCACACCTCTAATGCATTCTCGAAACACTTTCACATTATACACACGCAGAATGCGTTCCCACTTGGCTGTAAGTCAGAGCGCCTCATGGCGTACCGTATTGAGCATATGCACACTATAATGACTGATCAACATTATATGAAGGATAATTTGTAATGAAAAGCTTTATTCAGTATATATGTATTTATATAAAAGTAAAATATATATCTGCAAATTATTCGTATTAGGACATACGCCAATATGAGCCTCGTTGTAGGACAGGCTCATATGTTAAGCGGTTGCAACTTGTTTTCCTTAATTTACAACCTCCCTACGGAACTCATATGTATTTTACAGGCTAGTTTTTGCTTATGTACAACCTGCCTACGAAGACTCATATGTATTTTACATGCGACGAAGGAGCACTTTTTGTTCTTGTATATATGGCTAGCCTAAAACTGACCAGGCAAACTACTACGTTCTCGCAGATTACCTATTCAACATTTTTACTCTAGTTGACCGTTCTTTCTAGTAGTATAAAAATGGCGGTTCTGGCTCAGAGGAGCCTGAGGAGCTTGAGGCCCTTTCTCACCCATTAATATATTACATTATCACACAAAAATTGAACTGATTAAAAATTTGTGGCGCCTTTGACTTGTTTTCAACATCAACACACTTCTATCAAGCCATCAAACTTATTGTTAAAATATCATAAAGTTAAACTAATTAATTAAATTATTAATAATAAAACACGTAAACTTACCGATTCATTTGGTGGTTTCAAAGGATGGTGATTAAGACGAAAGAAAACCATTAATGTTTGAGAAAACACTTTAAAATAAAAGAAATTGAAATATAGGCCAGTGCCCTAATTACATAGATTAAGATACTAGTGAACTTTAAACTTTGGGTAGGGGTCTTAATGAAAATACTAGTTCATGCCCCTCCTGTTTACATTCCACTTAAACAATAATTTAGTTTTTATGCACACAATTATACAATTTTTCAACACACTTTCAAAAATTTGCACCAAATCAGTAACACCAAAACCTAAATTTCTACCCTAAATTTCCACTATAAAAGCAAAGGGCTCATCCAGTCCAAACCATTCTACCACTCAATACAATCATTGCCACTGTCTATCAGCACCACAACATCATCATCACCAACATCATCATCATCTGAATCTCGTAAGTTTGATACGTTTAATTTAATTATAAACTTACATCTACAGCTGCACTTAAGACTTGCCTTGCGATGCTGAGTCTGGCATCGAGCTGTTAAATTGTGAATTAGATGTACATTTCTAATATATTGTTGTTTTTACTATAAACTGCAGAAAGTTGATAATAAACGTTCTTGCTTATGACACGTTTGTATTTCAGATAGCA
Organism: Trissonchulus latispiculum; assembly: GCA_030248195.1. Taxonomy (NCBI): domain Eukaryota; kingdom Metazoa; phylum Nematoda; class Enoplea; order Enoplida; family Ironidae; genus Trissonchulus; species Trissonchulus latispiculum. The sequence goes on from JASAND010012723.1 coordinate 17,452, forward strand.
CGTCTGAACGTCTGAGATCCTAACCTGAAGATTATTGGAGAAGATCTTTCAACTCAAGGAACACCAATTTTGGTAAGTGGTGTATAGATTATATATGCCAAGAGTACATTATAGTATCTAAATCCCAAAGATTCTCCAAATCCATAGTTCCTAGGTTTAAGCCCTAACCAACTACTAGGAATATTTATTTTCTTTATTATGTCGCATATAAGATTACAATATGAGTACATGCATGACAAATTAAATATGAGACAATACAGAGACCATATTTTTTACATTTTCATCATTTTGTGCGCAACCCACACCAAAAAGCTTTAAAAATTGTTTAAAAGTCCCACAACCCTTACACCGCCACAACAAAAAAGCAACAACATATAGACCACACGCACTACTATCAATACACTGCAAAGCAATACAATTATATATACAATGAGTCAAATTGAGTCCATATAGTTTAGGATTCATTCCATAGGAGCAAAAGAATTCCGTTTGTCCATTGATAGGGACATAGATTGCCACCCAGTGCTGCCCGGGATGGGAGGAGGGAGCCGTATTAACCACCAAACCACCAGGACCATCAACCACCAATTCATCCTTCGCAAATACCCCTTTGTAGTTAGGAACCCCTTGCAACAACTGCTCAATCTCGAGAGTATTCATCAGGCCTTGTAGTCCATCAACAGCTCACGAGACCTTGTTATTTCAATGACACTTTCAAATTCTCCATAGACTATAACATTAATCGTTTGCACCAGATTGCTTGCAAACTGCAGACTCAGTCGTAGGTTTCCTTGTCTATTCAGCTCCAAGTGGTGGGAAGTATTTCCACAGCCGTCAGGAGTTAGATCAAAGCAGAACATGGCATATCCACTTTGAAAATTTGGATAGCTTATATCTGTTCCAGAGTCTGAGTAGGACTTGTTCTTCACATTAAATAGATTTGCATACGCTCTGATCATCCGTTTATCACTAAGCTTCATAGGACATCCAGCTGCCGGTTCTCCATCAATAGTTAACTCCAAGTTGTCCAAATCAAACGTTTGAAAGTTAAACGGATTGTTGCTGTAACGCCCATTCATAGCGTTATTTGTAATCATTGCAAACACCAGCTTCTTTGGTATGTGCCCAGCAAAGAAATTGTCACGTGATGCAGATCGAGTGTTGAAGGGAACTGTAAGCACTTCAATCTCGGTTCTGTTGACAGGATATAGTGCATTCCCAAGAGATAGTGCCTTTTCATGAGCCAGTGATACGCTTGGAGCAATCTGCACATGTCGAACCCAAAGTATAGCTTCACTGATTTCAATCTTAAACTTCTGAGTCACATCCTCTCCAGACATTAAACAAAACTCTGGAGAACTTCTTATCAGCTTGATCCGAATAGGTACATTACTCAATAGATACTTGTCTTGAAAGAATAGATCCACATGAAGAGGTCCATAGAGTTCAAACAGCCTACTACCTGCTGTCCGTACCCAACGCTTCGCCAGTCCAGTATTACTCGCAGATGCTGCTGCATTCACATCTTCCATTTCTGTATCTTTATAGTACAGGATTGAGCTTAGCTGGCTTCCTTTAGCATCACTACCAAAGTTTAGCAGAGTCTCAAATGCTGCCTTCCATGGATACGTTCCAGTACTCTGAGTGATCATTCGATTACACACATGCACATCCACTTTGGAAAAAAGTGCATGTAGTAGCATATTAACTGGTGCTACTTTTACATCATTAGCAAACGCATTTCCACCTGCTAATACAATTTTAGCTGCAATATAGAGCCTCGTATCAGACAGGTCTGTATAATGAGGGGATGGCTTTATGTCAAACTCTATAGGTCCGCCATCAGTTGTATTAGCCAAGGGATAGTAAGGTACATAGTTGCTCTTCTCCTGACTTGTCTGAGTACCTGGCAGCTTGAAGAGATCCAACTGTGTGGAGACGCAAGGACAGGACCGCTCATGAATCAGAGCCATTACTGAATATGTCTTGATGTCGTTGTCTTTTTGCCCCTTTTATACCTTTTCGAGGTGTTGGTCTTTTACCCATAATCTTATTCACTGCTTTATGTCCAAGCCTGAGACCAGCTTGCTTTCCTCTAGTTTCCAATGACTCCAGTGGATCCTCACCTCGTACAATGTCGTGAGCAACATTGACTCCAGTTTTCAGAGCTTCTTGACCGATTGCTTTAGCACCAGACCTTAATAGAGGAGCAACGGTCTTGGTGAAGAAGGGTACCACGCCTCTGAATAAGCTACCAAACAGACCACCCAACCCATGTCCTTGTTGGATTGATGGTCCCGAAAAGTATGCAAGATTACCAGATGCCTGGTTTGCATAATAGTCGTTCATCATCTGTTGATCGTGAGGATACATTATGATGCCAGCAGCTTTGGTCTAATATGAAGTTTCAAGATTAAAGGACTGCTGCTTAGAAATGGAAACGGCAAACCACTTGATGTTCTGATTTGGATATGGACGACATCAACCGATGACTTGGCCATGTCAAGATAGTAGGGCTTTATATACTTTTCAGAAATAGTTATTCCAGGAGTATTGGTTGAGGTATTTACCACTCGAAGTAACGGTGCCATGGCATCTCCAACTCTCTGATGGTCAACCAAGTCAGAGTAAACAAACATACTATTTTGCACACTCCCAAAGTTAGGAGGAAAGTCAGCGTAGGTTGATTCAGAGTAGAAATGGAAATAATTGGATCCAGAATTGAAGCCAAGAATGTAGGATAGTACTGGACTGAGGGATATGTGATGAAAATCTTTTGGATTATTATATTTGACGCGGTAACGTTTCTTCTCTGGTACCCAGTCAATGTGTACACCCATTTCATCAAATTGACTCAATTGTTCAACAAGTTCTTCAGCTGATGAATAATGGCCAGATCGCAAGACAATCTTGCCTATGACCTTGTAGTCTGCCTCTTTGTTACCATGAAAATATATTGTGGCATCTGATGATTGGAAGGTTAGGAATGAGTTTGGATAAATCAACTCCACTAGAGCCACTTCATGCTGCCCATGTAAGATTAGCGGTTTAGCCAATTTCACTCGAAAGTTTGCCAACGTGTTATCAGGAAAATGATCCATTGAACTGTTGGATGGTAGAAATAGATACATCACGCTAGATTGACAACGTCTCCTTCCTTAACATATGAATTAAACTTTGCTGGATATCCTTGCCACTTGACCAAGTATTCAATACCTTGAGGACCCTTCCTTGTTCGCAAAATCTTTTCAATCTTCCAAATATCGTCAGAGTCTTTGTCGACTGGTTGAAGTTCTTGGGCAACAAATTTTCCTTTTATAGTTTCATCCATGAGATCCTTTAGGACATAGCGATTTGGATGTCCTGGAATAACCTCACTAATCGTAAACAATTCTTCAGTATAGTTTGGTAGATAGCCCTTCTCAAAGAGTGCCTTCACTTTGCTCATTCTAACCAGCTGTCCTTCATACAACCTATCTTCTCTTTTCACCTTCTTCTTGTACAAGTTGTTGTATACTATTGCTTCGTTTGAGGCGTTCACGTCCTTTGGAGCCATCTTTATACTTCTATGTTGACGCGAATTGTAAGTTTGCAGCATATCGGGTAAAACATCCAACCATCGATAAGTACTTTTTGCTGTAAAATATCTATACAGCAAATTCTTTAAGGTTCTGTTGAATCTTTCTACGGTAGCACTTTTGTGAACACTGTAGGTTGAAAAGTGATCAATATCGTAAAGACTGAGCATATGTTGGAAATCGTGGTTGTAAAACTCCTTCCCACGGTCAGTTTCCAACTTTTCAGGTCTTCGAATAGTTCCAATTAGAATCTTCTGGAAGGCTTCAGTAACATCTTTTCCACCTTTTGTTCTCACAGGCTTGGCCCAGGCATACTTGGAAAACACATCAATCACTGTCAGCATGTAACGGAATCCATCGTTGTATTTAGCTATATTACCCATATCACACAAATCAGCAGCCCATTGTGCATCAATTCCAGGAACATAGACTCTAGGTTCGATGCTTAGCTTCTTCCTTGCCTGTTTGTGAAGAGTATATGGATCTTGACGAAGTAGCCATGTTTTGACTTTATTCCTGTCTTTAACTGCTTTGGCGAGACGAGACACTCCTGAATATGCTGTAGGTAGACCAGGAGTGTAATAGAGACGATTCAAAGTTGCATCCATCTAAATCTTTTAGACTTGGGCTCAAGACGTTCTGGCCAGTCCTCCTTTCGTTTACGTTTTGCAAAATTGACAATTTTTGCACGCTTCATCAAAGGACCTCCTTTTGACTTGACACGCTTTCCTTCAACTTGGTGCTCACCGATCCATTTAGGTTGATGACTTGTGTAGAATCGGTGTTCAGTAGTAGGTCGCTTTGCTAAATACTCTTCAGGATCCAGCCGCCGTTTACCAAGATACTTTGGTCTGACCAACTGCTTTGCAATTAAACGTCGTTTCTTAAAGTGCTGTTTTGCCGCCAGTTGCTTTCTTTGCCAGCGTCTATGAATGGCCTTCTGATTACTGGTAGTTCCAAGTCCTAAACGCTGTCTTTTTATAGCTTCATCTTGTGGACTAGCCTCTCTTTTTCGAGATGGTTGATCCACTTGCATTTCTTGAAGGGCAGCTTCAAATATAGTCTGACCGGGTTCTCCCGTTGTTCCAGTAAGATGAGATTCAAGCAAGTTCACAATGTTAGTGTTTGGCACTCGCACATTGTGGAACAGTATTTCTCCAGTGTCATTCCACGTGAGTATGTCTGGATTTCTAGCGAGTTGATCTGTTACTGCAGTCAATTCCTGTTCATCAATCGTTGGATCATCAATCATCGGTTCATCGTCAGAGAAACTGGCAAAGTCAACATCATCAAACGTCTTTGACACAAGTGCTTCAGGTTTAGGATTTACCTTTGGTGCCTTACCAAGGTAATGACTATATTGAGACAACAGCTGTTGAAACTTCTTCACTGCTTCATCATTTCCTTCATGAGATAAAATATTGTCCATATCATTTCTTAGCTGTGTCAACTTGTTAGCAACAGGTTGCTTCCAGTTGCTATCGTATGGTACAAGTTTCATTTTCCTGAAGCTTGTCATCTTCCTAGTAGTGAGCCAATCGCTCCTGCAATTGCTGGTATGAGAGCAAGCAGAAAGTTACCACCACTTTGTACAATAAGCTTTCGCTTATGCTTTAGACCACTTCTAGGATTAGTAATCTTCCTGAGAACTTCCTTATGACGACTCAGACGTTTCTTTTGATCTGTAGATATAGGAATATTTCCCTTAAGCACGTTTAGTGCACATTCGCAAATACAGCGGTGAAAGTCGTCGCTGGCGCTATGAAGTAAGGACTTGCGTTGAGCTGGAGACGTTCCAGCTACAGAGTGCAGCTTTTTATAGTGTTTACGCAGACGATATAAACCCATACTGAATGACTACATCAATTTTTACTTGCTTATATAGGCTACGGGCTCTTCTCCAGGAAGAATGCCACTTATAACCCGAGTTTGGTCATGTGACTCGGGTTTAAAGTCTAGTAGCAAATAGGAATAGGGCTCTTTAGTAGCGTCTTCAAAAGCTTCAATCAGAAATTTACCCTTGCCTGGAAATACCTGTCTCGCCAAGTGACTGATTTGAGCCCGATCACGAGTATTCTTCATCAGAACTATATAGTTTGCGTTCAGAGATATAGTCCGATAATTCTTTGGAAACAGGTTCTGCAGTAAGGCAATGCAACTTATGTTGTAGTGATGGCTGTACTTTGTGAAAACATTTGCCAACACCTCTGGTGACTCGCTCATTAGATCATCCAGGACTAAAAGCATATTTCCTTCCTTCAATAGCTCCTCATCTGGCAAGCCTTGTCTAAACTCATAGTCCAGATTGTTGTAAAGTGGTTGCCAAACACTATAGCACCAAACTACCCTCGTAGGAGAGTCCTTCATTAGGTACCTACTCGCTAACAGCTTAGACGTAAATTGAGACTTGCCACTACCAGATGGTCCTACCACTAACATACTAAATGGACACTTGAGACGCACATCCATGTTTATTTACAATAATTTACACATACAGTAATTGCTTATATACATTATACAACAGTTACATATGCACACTGTCAACAGCTTTTCTCCATTCAATAGGGAACATTACATAGTCTTTAAGAATAGCAAGATAAATCAAAGGACGCCATATGGTTCTGCAGTTAAAGTCAATAGAACAGACATCCCACTGTTCAGGTTCAGTCATGTCGATAGATACGTTTGTTCTCTTCATCACATCTTCCATAGTGACAGCTTCTTCAACCAAATATTGAAAGTGGCTATCCAAGTAGTTTCGATATGTATCAAGACAAGTATGGTCTTGTTGTGAAAGACATGTCAGCAGACATCCAAGACATTCAAAGCTGACTTTTGAGAAATATCTAGCCAAACGTTCCACTTCTTTGGCAAAACCAAGTAAATAGAGTCGCTCCCACGGAGCTGTTGGTTCAGAGTTGGTGACTGCCATCATCTCCGCAACAAAGGACTCGTATAAATTCTTCTGTGGTTGTGGTGGTGGAACCCATGGCGCTGCAGAAGGCGGCCAGTAGGAACTAAGCTTATGACCTTCATCTTCAGAGCTGGAATCGTTATCACCATTTTCACTCTTCTTCCCCCGCGCCAGTTTCGCATTTTGTTCCGCAATAGCCTTGAGTTTGAACCTCGACATAACTCCGAAACCGCAGCACGCACGACAGAATCCATGCAAACTAATTAAGGTTCCAATTTATTTGCTTATATCTGTTTAAAATTAGGTCAGTAGGTCAAAGAAGAAGCAAACAATCGATGAGTCATCATCAAACACCTTTTCGATGTCAAGTCGCAATAATACATGAGTTAAGTTTGTTGTGGTTGGTGATTTCCAATAGAAATTTCTTGTATGTGGACCAACTTGGCATTGTCCAACCACAGATCCATTAAAGTTTAGTCTTCGGAATATGTCTGCACACATATCTTCCAGCATTAGAAGGCGCTCACCGCACACAGCATGAGGATTCACTCCAGTTTCTATGACAACCCTCAGTTCCACTTCGTCTTCATAAATTTTCTTATCGAGGGCCATTCTGTAGCCAAGGTCTACATTCCAAGACTCATTAACATTGGGTAGAGTGTGGTTGATCCATGACTTTTCTGTACACTGACACGATAACTGACACAAGAATACAGTCGCAAGTATTGTTACAACCGAAAATAATGCTGCAATCATCAGTTTGTTCATTGTTATTTCTGAAAAACAAGTTAGTGTTCTTAAATAGTTATTGCGTAATCATTGGTTGTGTAATCATTGTAATCATTGATTGCGTAATCATTGCAATCATGACGTCATCGAAATGACGTCATTGAGAATGAGTATAAAAGGCGGTAAGTAAACCATTCTTGTTCATTTTAGTAGAATGTCTGACGATTTGAAGCAGTTAGCCGCTATGGCTCAAGATGTGTTAGATCATCAATGTGCCACTTGTGGTAAATCGTTCAGGAAGAAATCAAACCTGAGGCGTCATCAGCGAACGGTGCATGCCGGGCGTAATTGGCCTTGTCATCAGTGTGGACAATCCTTCTCGAGGAAGGATAATTTTAAACGTCACCTGGGGATTTGTGGGAGAAAAAGACGTACTCAGGAAGACACTGGAACTTCTAAGAAACCTCATCTGGATTCACCAGCTCTAACCGAATCTGACGAAGAGCTGTTAGAGATGCCATTGCCTGTAATCGATGAACAGCATAATCTAACCGAATCGGATGAAGAATTATTGGAGATGCCAATGCCTGATGCTCCTCCGCCATATGAAGTTGTACCCACTCAACAAGCCTTCCATGGTTGGTTGCGGGGTTACCGGGTGGTTCCAAGGGACTTTGCTGGTGATCTGGAGGTGTTTCTTGGTGAAGTTCGGGAACAACTGCTTGAACTTTTGAATCGGGAGTGTGTGGAGTTGGTGGGTATCAAGTTTTGGTTGTGTGTGCGAATAAGGTTACGAAGGGCGACGGATGAAATGGAGGTGATGGAGGCACACTTTTGCTGCAAAGCAAAAGATGTCCAAGTGGGAACCCCCATGGTTGAGGAGGTTGTCCTGGCTGAGGGAGAAGTTAAGAAACATCTGGAGAATTTCCTCAAGATGGGATCAAATTGGGTTGTGGATCAGGTCCTTCACATGGACGTACAACTGGCTCGTCACCGTCCTCTTGCCGGTTCCTCCTACAAACCTCTACCCCGTTGGATTCAATCAAAGAAGGCTGTTGTCAACGTACAAAACAGCGACAATTTATGCTTTCTCTGGAGTGTACTGTCAGCACTACATCAGCCTGATGATAATCCATGTCGGGTCTCGAAATACGAATCGTTTAAATCAGAACTTGTCATCAATGGACTAGATATGCCAATGAAGTTGAAAGACATCCACAAATTTGAACAGCTCAACACCATCAGTATCAATGTATTTGGAGTGGAAGACAAATCACTCCTTCCTCTGTATCTATCCAAGAACAATTACGAGAAACACATCGATTTGCTTTTACATGATGGACATTATTCCTGGATCAAGGATCTTGATCGTTTACTGAGTGATCAGCGCGGGCATCAACATAAGAAATACTTCTGCCGGCGGTGCCTGCAACCTTGCTATTCAGCGGAGAAGCTGGCTGATCACGTGGAACGATGTATGGTGAACAAACCAAGCAAGGTGGTCATGCCAGAAGAGGACACTTTGCGATTTAAGAACTATCACCGACGTCTTCGAAGTCCCATTGTTGTGTATGCGGATTTCGAATGTCTTACCGTAAAACTTGACACTTGCCAGCCAAGTCCTTCAAAATCATCCACAACTGCCTATCAGCGACATATTCCTTGTGGCTATGGTCTTGTCCCTATTAAACAGTGCTGTGGAGAAGTAACAAGGAGCATTGGACAGGCATCAGTCTATCGAGGAAAAGAGTGTGTGTCCAAATTCCTTGATGAGATTATTTACATTGCAGAAGATCACAACAGTGCGTTAACAAATCCTGCGCCTCTATCGCTAACAGAAGTGGAGGAAAGTAGCTTTCACCATACCAAGGATTGTCATCTTTGCGGAAAAGTCCTTGAATGGGATAGGGTCAGAGATCATTGTCATCTTTGCGGAGCTTTTCGAGGTGCCGCTCACAACAAGTGTAATCAGCAACACCGGCTGAATAGAGACGTTACTGTTGTGTTTCACAATCTGCGACGATATGATGCCCATCTTATCATGCAGGAAATCGGTAAGGTCTCAAAAGACAGAAAACTGAAAATGAACGCTGTAGCCAAAGGAATGGAAGACTATCTCAGCTTTTCCTTGAAGAAGACTCCCTCGAAAGAAGGAGACGATAGCGACGATGAGTCAGAGGAAGAGAAACTGATTGGTGGGTATGGTCGGGAGTCTGTTTCTTGGAGGATTCGGTTCATAGACAGTTGTCAGTTCCTTATGGCTTCATTGGATACCTTAGTGAGTAACCTTCAGGATGCCCAATTGAAGATACTGGCCTCAAATTTTCCTGATCCTTCCAAAATGTCCCTGCTAACTCGAAAGGGTGTCTATCCATATGACTATATGGACTGTTGGCAGCGATTTGAAGAAATTGGACTCCCATCAAAAGATGCATTCTACAGTCGTCTAACAGAACAAGACATTTCTGACTATGACTATGACCATGCCGTTAAGGTATGGCAAAGCTTTAATGTACAGACACTTGGTGGATATCATGATTTATATTTATTAAGTGATGTATTGTTGCTGGCTGATGTGTTTGAGAACTTTAGAGCTTTTTGTCTTCAGCATTATGACTTGGATCCTATCCATTACATTACATTACCTAGTTTTGGATGGGATGCTTGTCTTAAGCTGACTGACGTTAGGCTGGAGCTTCTCAAGGACACCAATCAGTACATGTTTTTTGAACAGGGTATTCGTGGAGGTGTTGCGATGATTTCTCATCGTTATGCCAAAGCGAATAACCCTTATTTGGATTCATTTAATGATAGTTTACCTGTTTCATATATTATGTATCTGGATGCTAACAATTTATATGGGTGGGCTATGAGTCAAAAACAGCCTTGTGCAAACTTTCATTGGCTTTCACAATCGGAAATTGATAAAATTGATTGGGAGGGTGTGAATGAGGAGGGAGAGGAGGGCTACGTTTTGGAAGTTGATTTGGGGTACCCTAAAGAACTTCATACATTGCACAACGGCTACCCGCTTGCTCCTGAGAAATTGATCATTTCTGATGATATGTTGTCACCATACTGTACGCAACTAAAAGCGGATCTCAATGTAGCTGATTCAAAGGTGCACAAGCTCGTGCCCAATCTTTACAATAAACAAAAATATATTATTCATTTTCGTAATCTAAAACTTTATTTATCACTGGGCCTAAAATTAGAGCGAGTGCATCGTGTCCTTGCTTTTCGACAAACTGCATGGATGCATAAATACATCAGCTTTAACACTGAGATGCGCAAGGCTGCTAAAAATGATTTTGAAAAGAATTTGTTCAAATTGCTAAATAATTCTGTCTTTGGGAAAACTATGGAAAATGTACGTCAGTATATAAATGTGGAGCTTGTATGTGATCAGGCTCGTTTCAGCAAATTGGTATCAAACCCTCGTTTTGAGCGGGCTACTGCTTTTAATGAGGATTTGGTAGCAGTCTGTATGGCTCGAGCGACAGTCGAGCTCAACAAACCTATATACGTTGGGTTTAGTGTACTCGATTTGTCAAAACTGCTCATGTACAATTTCCACTATAACTATATTGTACCTAAATATAATGATAAGTGTAAATTACTGTTTACAGATACTGATAGTTTATGCTATTTTATTGAATGTAGTGATGTATATAAAGATATGTCTGTTGATTGTAATTTGTTTGACTTCAGCGACTACCCTTCCGATCATTTTTTGTTTTCCACAACCAATAAAAAGGTGATGGGGAAAATGAAAGATGAGACGAATGGTAGTCCCATTTCTGAATTTTGTGGTTTGCGAGCTAAGATGTATAGTATTTTGTGTGGTGGGGAGGCTAAAAAGAGGGCAAAGGGGGTTAAAAAGTATGTTGTGAAAAGGTATCTTAGTCATACTGATTATGTTGAAACACTGTTTGATAAATCTCTTCGTCGAAATGTAATGAATATGATTAGAAGCGATAAGCATCAATTATTTACTCTGACTTCAAACAAAATTAGCTTGTCTGCTTTTGATGATAAGCGTTACATCTTAGACGATGGGATTAGTAGCTTGTCGTATGGACATTGTGATATTGTGTAGTTTGCTGTCAATAAAGAAACACCAAGGACTTTGTCTTTTTTATTGAATAGGATAAGTATGACCATAGTCTATACAACAAACATTAGAGTTATTCACTGTCCTGTTCTTCATTCAAGAATGAGTGTAGTAGTTGACAGATAGTAGATAACATTATGAATAATGAATATTATGAAAACTTATCCCCGTGGACTTATAGGTAGGAAAGTAAATACCGGTTTAGACTGGTTATATTGTAGCAGTATGCTGATGTTGGAAACAAGTCAAAGGCGCCACAAATTTTTAATCAGTTCAATTTTTGTGTGATAATGTAATATATTAATGGGTGAGAAAGGGCCTCAAGCTCCTCAGGCTCCTCTGAGCCAGAACCGCCATTTTTATACTACTGACGTGCTAACCTACTACACCACAGGGCCATCAGCTGAACTACCATATTAGGCTTATCAATCTTTCTTTTGCCTGCATCCCTTACAGTGTTCTGTCTCTGTCAATATATAAATAAACCACAAAAGTTAAAACCCCTTGCTCAGATTCTAGGTGTTTAATGCCTTTTTAGTTGCCCTGATTGCATTTTTCTATCCATAATGTAATAGCTATAGTCTAATCTAGCTTAATCTGTCTAATCTAATGGCTATAATATAACGTCGGAATTAAGTAGTAAATCCAGATTTTCAAATCTCCAGATCCAGGATAAAAACAAGTTCAAGCTAATGGAGGAAAGTGGAAACAATAGAATAGAGAAAATAGAAACTATAACTAGTCGACGAACCACTTCCACTTCCAAATATTTTGACCTAAGAAAAGCCAGAGGAGGCGATATGACTGTAGTTCGTTTTCTTTTTACCGGAGAAATATACAAAAATGTTTGAAGTTATCGAAAAGTTATAGAAAAGCTAACAAAATTATACTTATTTAGAAGTTATAATGAAAATTACTAACATTAAACTAATTAAACAGGAAATTATGCTAGAAGAATTCTTAAATTGCATTGAAAAGTATACTCAAATAAATATTACTGCAGTCGGAGAGTACTAAGTTTCATGGAGTAAACGCACGCATCCAAATATTAACTTGGTCTCGCTATAGAAAATTTAAAACAGAGGTTTTAATACACTATTACAAAAAACTTGTAAGACAACAAACGTTTCAGGACTGGTATCTTATTCTTCTTTACTGCCACTGTAGTTTTGCATTATTTCGAAACTGTAGTTCCAAAGATTTAATCAGCAAAACTAAAACAGCGTATTTTCAGATTCATAAAAGGAACAGAAGACAATGCACTATGCATGCACTGTTAAAGCAAACCATAGAATTCCGACAATAGAAATCCAACTACATAAACTATAAGGCACCATTTGTACACGGCATACACTACAGAACTCATGACAATAGACACGAAATAATGAATGATGCCATAGCCAAAAACAGAGCACAGAGTGTGAAACCTTTTGCGTTCTCCTTAAAACAAAATGGAACAATCAATATAGTCAGTATTCGTCTTGAGAAAATGCTAACCAGGGACACCAAGCATTTTGCTTTTCTATACTGACAAAAGCACATACTTGCAGGACTGCTTGAATCAAATATCTGACTGAATACTTAGTCGTTGTTAATTGTGAGTTGACCATATAAAAACTATGCTATCTCTCGATTTCTGGAATTCCTCAGGTCGATCTGATAGTATGGCAATAAAAGTAGATTAAAGTAAATAAAAACAGCTCAATAGCTAGTCCGCTATTTTTTCTATTTATAGCTTTTCACTGCACCTCAAACTTTAGATTACACTTGAACTGCTCAGCAAGGACTGGTTTGAATCAACTCAACTGAATTGTCTGGATTTAAGACCAGGCAACAATTCAACAAAGTTGTTGTTGTTGGTTTCCCATGTCACTCTTGCAGTTTAGCATAATCAAGAGTGGATTTAGAACCACCTCATTGGGAAACCGATGAACATGGGCCCCATCAAATGCAGATCCCATGGATCCACTGACATCCGTCTGGCCAACGGCGCTAATGGGTTTCAACTCCCGGAGGCATGACTCAAACTTTTAATTCTTAAATTAAACTGCAGAGCTAAATCTATCCTGGTGTAATGAGGCGGCGTGACGTCAGTCCTCTAAAAATATTATGTATATGTGTGTGAATTTATTTTGGTTTGAAATTGTGTTAGAAAAGTTATTTTGATAGTAATTTATAGTGTGTGAAATTTGCATTGAAATTGTGTTGTGAAATTTGTCTGAAATGCTTATGTGAAATCCATGTGAAAGTTTTCTGCTTGAGTTTTCTGTGTCTATGTGTAAATTACGTATACGTGTGTCAGCCAGCCTAGCCAATAGGCGGCGCTGTTGAGACGTCTATTTTCTCTCGAAGCCTGTCCCAGCATCTCGTCTTTCAAGGGGGTCTCAAAATTCAACCAATCCCGTTCCGCCACTTGTCAAAACTGGTCTTGTCTAGACGTCTCACTTTTATTCAGTCTTGTGTTTTTCTTTCGAACTGTGCGGTCGTGTCTACTTTTACGCTCTCCCATTTTGGTCCTTTTATTAGCTGTGCTTTATTATTCTACATTATTGTCTAAAGTGGGTACCACTTTAGACATTACGTATGCTCCAGGGTGACCCTGTAGAGCTACTTCCTTATTAATTAGTTGCACTCGTTTAATTGTTTCGCTTGTTTTTTTAATGCTATAAAAATTTCTCTGTCTCTATTTTAATTATTTTATGAGAATGTCTTTAAAAATTATTCTGTTAGTTTAGGGTAGTTCTTGGTAGTTTATTCTTTGTAGCTGATTCTTTGTAGTTATTTTGTCTGCTCACAATTTTTGTATCAGTAGTTTATTTCCTGTTCTTGTTCTACTATTTAGTTAGGCTATTCTCTACACTGTAGTTCATTCAATTTATTGTACGCATTTTCGGGGTTCGCCCCATTTGTCAAGCATAATTTTCTAGTAAATGTGGTCTCTTTTTGGGCCATTTTAGGGTGTCTTCTTAGCCTAGGTTTTTGTATTAGAATTGTATAGTAGGTAAGTAGGGCTTTTCTAAGATTTATAGGGTAGGTAGTTAGTTGTTTTAAGTGTGTACCTTTCAGCAAATTTGGGGTAGTTATTATACATTTAAGTCTTTGCTCTCCATCGGCGGTTAAACTCCGTTCGGTAGGTTTCACTTAGGTAGTATTTGGCGAGGTTAGTTGGGTCGACTGGAACTACATCTCCTCCAGGTTCGACGTTCTCCTTGTGCACAGTTTCCCACTCGTAAAGTTTGGTTGACTGTACGCTTCCAACTTTACATTGGTCTTTCCGGATTCCTGCCTAGACCTGACCTGGATTGAGGTTGTCAGCTGTGCCGAATCAGCCACTCCTTAAATTATTTTACCGACCGAGCGGTAGTTCCCTGTCCTTCTATATATATCCTTGTCTTTCCGGATGGTCCTGGATAAGGTTGAAGAAATTTCCCGGGCCGGGCCCGGGCTCGGGCCTGCTGAACCGACCGGGCCGGGCTTCGGAAACTCTTGAAATCTCAACTTTGAGGTGAAATTACTCAATAACCGTAAGACTTGCAACTTTAATTTTAAAAAGTCGTTAAAGTAAACCGTTTGGACAATAAAATATGTAAAAATCAGCGAGATCGGAGAAAGTCAAAATAACTACCAAAAAACGGACCTTTCTTAACTGTTAAACACTACTCCTCTTTGGTTTTTGGACTTTGGAGCAGTTTACCTATTTCCAAAAGTGTCTACTGATTAAACTTTAAAAGCTAGAAGAAACAATGTATTCTAAATGATCCATCAATTTAACAAGATCACCCCTAAAAGGGGAATATTCCGCCGTTGAGCTATGCAAACATCCTTTTGTAATAAAAAAGGGTTTTTGTCATATGAATTTGCTCAGTAAAACATCTTGTTCATGTTTCCATTCAAACCGGCCGTGCCGTGCCAACCAATGAACGCAATTTAGGACACGGCATGATCTCAAAACGACGTCTTTAAACAATCTATCCGAGTAATAAGCGGCTTCAAAATAAACTAAAAAGGTTAATTCTGTGATGAACAGTTTTGCTTGGTATGGAGTTTCGAATCTGGATTCTGCTGGAAAGTGGAGGTGGAATGGAAAGTGTGCTGGAATGAACGATTTGACAGTATTCTTCATTGTTTTGTAAAGGTACATGTGCCATAGTTAAGACATGAATTTAATCAAAAATTATTCTGGATGAAGTTTGACTGAAGTTGGGTTGCTCTGAGCTAGCAATTATTTTCATTAATTATGCTGTTACGGGACAGCTAGGTAGATGGCCCGTTGGGTGCCGCTCCCCGGGCGGATTGGCAGGTGTCGAACGACTGTCAATGATTAGTGCTGGGCGCTAACCACTCAGTAAATTAAGCTAATTAGAGGGATTTTGCTGATATGGCCAAAACAACCCAACATGGTCATGAAAAGAGGCCAATATTCGAATATGCAACATTAAAGTTTAACCAAATCTTGCTATATTTGAATAGATTAGGACCTGCTCTTGCGATCTAGCTAAAATTTACAACACGTTCTGTGGTTCGTTTTAATTCTACAAGTCGATTTTTCGGTCACAGATGGAAGTTTGATTTGACCTCCAGAATTGGTCGGTCGCAGTATTTCTAATTAAAGTTTCGTACTAATTAACATTAGTAATCAAGTTGAAACTTTTATAATAAGTGCAGCAGGTCCTTCTCTTCAAGTCTAGCTAAAAAAATAGTTAATGCTTCTGTGGTTCGATTTTGTTTTACGTTTGATTCTCTAGCATAACTGGGAGAGCGTGGCTCATCCCTTAAAAGTTTTGTTCGGTTTAAGTTTAATTAAAGTTTACGTTTAACTAGTCTCGTTTACAATCTGGCTAATTAATTAAGGAAAGTTAATTAATTGGGATATAAATTAATTTAATTGATGTTTTAAGCAAAGGGGAAGCTCGGCTTGCCCTTTCACTGGTTTCAAGTAGGTGTTTCAGTAGTTATTCCATCGCTTCTTCTTCTTAAAGTTTTCTCTAAGTTCTTTGTAAGTTCCCATCTAACTAACGGGGAACTTTAATGTTTGTTTTATTGCCAAATTTCAGTTACAAATTGGTCCCTAGCTAAGATCTCTTTTGTTGATGACAGTTACGGTACAAATGTTGCACTCTTTGAGTCCAGGTCGGCTGAGACTCAAAGGCAAAGAAAAGAGGGGAAACTATTTTAACTTTTGAAGAAACTTTTGATTTTTTAATTCATGTCTTAGCTAGAACTTGTTGTGTTGTATTGTATTGTTATTTGTAATTGTTTTAAAGGCTCGTACCTAATAATTTATTAAATAAGTTACTTACGTACCTACCTAATCAGCAGTCTTTAATTTAATTAGGGGACCCTCTGGTCCGGGTTTAGTGTTGAGTCTTGTTTTTCCATTTTAGCGAGAAACTGACGTAGTGTCAATTTCTCGCCTGAGTGCGTTTGCCTTAAAGTGTTATTCCGACTTTTATCTTCCTGTTAATTTTACAATAGGGGAAAGGGATTAGTTTAATTGCCCTTTCCCCGCTTCTGTAAACACTTCACAGCCCGCCAAAAAATCACGTTATGATTACAACTAATTTGACCCAATCAGAATCATTTAGTGCTTGCCCTTTTTGCGTAAAGACAATTTCGGCCAATCAAGACAATGATTGCCGAAATTGTGATGATTGACAGGAAGACTCACTTTCAACTTCAGTCTTACCTCGTATTCCGAACTGTACGGCCGCTTTTTGGCCTCTCCCCTTCTCCCCCAGTTTTCTCTTTATACAGGGCGTTACTATGCCCGACTTTCCCCCCACTCCGCAAAGAGGCTAGTGTTTCGACACTAGCCCTTCATCAATTTTTGGGGCTTTAACTTTAAGGGGGGTTTAGGTGTTCTTCCCGCCTTAGGCTCTCTTCTCCCTTTTGTTTTTCCTTTTCTTCATGTACTAGTTTCTTAAGAGCAATCGCCCTCTTTTTCTGGGAATCGCTTATGAGATTATTTAAAGGGTCCAGAGGTCCTCAACTTTAAATAAACCCTTGAGAATCTCCGTTAAATTAATATTGTTATTGACTGTTAATAAATGATTCTGATTTGTCGTAATATCCTTGTGATATTACCTGGGTCGCATGGATTTCCGAAGGGAAATCCACTGAGAAGCTTGAATTTTTGGGAACTCTCCCAAAAATCCTCTACTTTACTTTAATTCCAAAAATTATACAAGTTTTAACCACTGAACGCAAAATCAAACTTTCACGAAACTCTTAAAACTTCTCAAACTTTTAACTCAGCTTCTTGAGGACAATTTCCTGGACCCAGGAAATATCTTGTTAGGATCTTTCTCTAAAAGATCCTAACAGTTTTAACCCATTTGATTCAGGTTGCGCTCAAGCCCTGCCTTGCCTTACTGGATCACTCCGTAGCCTGCCAGTCTGCCTGTGATCCTGCTGCTAGTCTGTCTGCGATCCTTGCCTGCCTTTTTCCAGTGCTGCTCTTCGATCCCAATTTGGATCCCTTGGTCCTCCCTTCTTTCGGTGTCTCTTGGATCCTCTTCTCGTGGATCCTGATCCTGCTCATTGCCAGTGTGAGGAGTCCTGACGTTCCCCCTGGACGCTCTCTTTTATCGGACGCCTATCACTTCGGGATATCCGGAAGGTGCTTGACCAGTAATCGTGTTCAGTAGCTTCTTGACATTAGATATAGGGATAAACAGTCTGCCAGGGCTGGGTAGAGTGCACTTCCTGGGATTCATCAGATCAGGGTGATTTGTCCGACACCCTTGCCAGCAGTATCTTGTATTGTCTAAGGGTAATTTGTCCGACACCCAGTTGCCAGCTTGCTTATCTTGCTCGTTGCCGTGCACTGCTATCCCCCCTGGTTGAGGCTTGCTCCCTCGACCTGATGATCTCTGCAGCTGTCCTTAGCGAACTTTTGACCGCCTAACGGACCCTGAGACCCTGCTGAAAGGCTACCAAACTTTCGGTTGTGGGATTGAGTGGGTGACCCCAAGAACGAAGAAAGAAGCTAAACTTCTATTTTGAACTTTATTGAAATTAACTCGTCTGTCTTGTTCTCTTTGTCTCTGTCTCTTTAAAGAGTCTATTGAAAGCTAAATTCTGAAACTTTGCGGAAATCTAAAAGCCCTCAAACTTACCTCTAAAATTCAGGTTGTCTGCCGAGTGGGCAGTTAGAACTAATATCTAGAGCCCAGCGAAGGGTGGAAATCCGAGCAATATTGACTGTTTATTTAAAATAAAAGCATATCGGACACTCAAAGCCTATAAGCCGACCCCTTCGACATCCTTGTGGTTAGAGAGTGAATACTTGTTGGAAACTGTACCAGACTCGTGTTCTATAATTAATTCATTCGAAATTTTCCTAGGTTTCAGGTTCTAGCTAGAAGTCAGTAGGTTAAAGTTTCTTACGTTAAAGTTCATTCAGAGATTAATTTGCGTATCAGACTGCTGGTTAGATCTAGGTCATTATCTAGGTCTAGTTATTCAAAGGTTAGGTTCAAATAACTAGGCACGACCCTTAGGACTTGATAATGAACTGTGTTTTGACTGTGTGCTTGTGGATTGATTAAGTGATTGTATCAGCTTTTGTATTAGCTTGCATTTTGCACCTTGTGCTGATTGTCCTGGTAATTTGTGTTGTTTTGCACAGTCAATAATAACTGTTGAGCTGTACCTATTTACTTGTATTACCTACGGTCTGTAACTCGTAATCTCTTTTCGTCTCCACGTAACTGTTGTAAATTAAATCCTAAAATTTATAGGTTCTGTGGTCCATTCTGCTAGGATTTTAGGATTTAGTTAGGGATCAGTTCAGTCTTTACTTAGGACGTTAGTTAGGTCTCGGCTTATATCACACTGGCAAAGTTTGTGCCGGTTTTGTCAAACTGTGAATTAGAGTGCGAGAATTGTGGTGCAGAGTTGACCGCTAGTTTCGAGCTAGAGGCATTTCATAACTTGAGCGAAGAGGCTCTTAGTTTAGTTCATCCTATTGTAGTTTGTGGTTGTCTACGCCCTTGGAACGTAGACCAGGTTATTCAGGGAGCTTACGAGGCAATTCCAGGCACTGAGGACTTTGTGCCTAAATATTTCCCCTGGACGTGTGATAGTTGTACTGAGCAAGAGGTGTTAATCTTCTGTCTGATTCCAGAAGGTACTGATCTGTGGGCATCTGTGGAACACAACAGTTGTTCGCTAGACGTGTATTGAACGGAAACGGAGCCTAGAGGAATTGAACTCACGACCTAACACGGGCAAATCCCGGATTGGGTAGACCAAAACCAGGCTACTTAGTCCGAAGGATCTAAGAGTCGACCAAGTCGTCTCGCCTGTTCGCTTCGCTGTTTAGTGCTTAGTGCTTTTAAACCTAGGGTTGCTGAGAAAAGGGTGCCACCGACCCCGGTACTCTCTCAGCCTTTGCAACTTTCTGTCGAAAACCAGTGCTTACCAGTGCAAGCTTTTGGAGACTAAAATAACACAAAGTTTACTCGTCTAATCTGACCCGTCGCACTACACTTTGTTCATAAAAACAAAATGGATTCAGCTTTTTGAAGATTTTAGTTTCAGCGTGTCATGAAAAATGAAAGTGTTATGAAATTTAGATTGCGGTTTATTGTTTTTGATGAAGCAAATGCACATTCGAAGTCATCATCTTTCAAGCAAAACGTTAGCTCCAGCTCCAGCGGAATAAAAGGCTTTGAAACATGAGGCGAAAAATGCTCAACGTTAACACTACCACAAAAATAATTTAATATGCGATTTGAAATAGTTTCCTCTTCAACGTGGATTGTTGTCTTGTTGTTCTGTGACGAAACTGGAATTGTTTGATTTTGGCCGTGGTCGCGGAACATGATTGAAAGCACTGACTGCGTTCAGTTTCTGCAACATAATCTGTCGTCGTTGCTTCTTCCAGCGGCTAATAGCGTGACGGTCTAAAAGACGCAGGCCAACTTCTCCGCACAGAAAGAGTAATGCAACACTCAGCATAATTGAGCATACTGCAAAAACTCCATAGAAGTGATGCAGTTGTAGGGGATCACCTTCCACCAGACTTCTTGCCGGACACTCTTGACGTATTCTTCGTTGTTCGTATGTAATCTAACAAAAGGAAAAGTGTCAACTAAAGCGGCAAAAGTACAGTAAACAAACGAGGGGAGCAATGGTATTTGTTTGTAGGAAATTTTTGCTGAATAAACAAACTTTATGGCTTATTAACCTATCTACTCCAGACAAGAGCGACAATAAAATACAAAAACGGTATAGTAGCGCTTTAAATCGCTTACATATTTCGATTCGAGGTATTTCACCATAGTAGAGCCGGACTGAATTAGCTTGGAAATGTCAGGCACATGGGGGTAATTTTTTCGAAAAACGAACGCAGTATCCAAGCTGACAGTTGATGACTCATCAGTTATGAAAATTAGATCGCAATATCCCTTCAGCAGATATATGCCTGAAATCAAACTTCATCTTTTCATGATTTTCACCTCCACTTATTCAAACACTGTGTATTTTTCGTAAAGAAAAACAAGGTCACCAAGGCAAGAGCCGACAGCGACAAGCAAGCCCTTATGTATTTCTGTGATTCATTCATTTTTAGATTCTGTGAAACTTCAGTAATACAGCAGGGAAAATCCACGGAATTAATAATTAAAAAATAAAATTTTTGAATCCATCAAATGAATCACGTTTAATTATTATCCATTGATTAAGTGATGTATTTGCCCTGGTAATCAGAAACAACACAAAACAACACATAAACATAAAACATAAAACGTGAGCATTACCACGATTGAAACCTATACGTATTCTGATTTCAAGCTACCTACTAATGAATGCAGTAGATAGATACATTATATAGTTACTTGAAATCAGGTCCTGGCCAGGGAAAACCAGTGTAGGATCGCTTGCTAATTTCTGTAGAGCCTCCGTCATGTTTGAAGCCAAGACCATGGAATTTGTTTCTTTCAGAGATTGATTCAAAAGCTTATAAGGACCAGAATCTGCAGTTCTTAAAAGTTCCCAGAAAAATATGTTACTTGCACCAGATGTTTCGTATAACACTTTGAATTTGCCAAGCCTTATTTGCGAAGCCAGTTCGGTTAGCGATTGAAAAGGAGTAGTCGCTTTCGTATTCATTAAAGAGCCAACAAGGCCTCCTTCAAACAGAGTTGTAATGAACAACACTAATGTTCCTAAAATTATAAACGTATGATAGGTATAAATTACAGATTTCTCAGAAATATTTAAGGGAACGTTAGATTTATACTAATTTATTTATGTGATAAAACGGCTCTGGTTAGGCTTGGTTTTAGTCACTCCTAGGGGGGAATTACAGTAATGGTAACAGTCTTTTTCCCAGTCCACCTCCCCACAGCTTCACTACAGGTTACCAATAATTCTCCAATAAGGTTGGCCTCCGTTCGGACAATCTAGTAGAGCTCTGGTGAAATGGCTCTTCCTACAGAACTCCGGATACTTTGATCACAATGTAAATTCTAGCAAGGCAACTCAGAGTCACTTATCCTGCAGGGCACTGGTTAAATGGCCTTGTCTACTAATGGTTGTGTAGAGCTCTGGTGAAGTGGCTCTAGACGTATAATTTGCCGAGAGCTGCTCAGATGACTCGATAATTCAATAAAACATAAGTTTACAACAGACTTTAATGATTCTAGGTACAGCACGAGTTAAGTGCGAGACATACACGAATTTCACGGAACTTTCCTATAGTCAATAATCACTCCAAAACCAATTGTGCATATTGTTAAAGACAAGAATAGCGATAAATTTGGTTAACAGACATCAAGAGGTAATGAACACAACGAATACGATTGAACTAGCAAATATGACAACAATCTATCAGACAAAGTTGGCTCTCCAAACACGATATTACGTTTCAGCACTAATTTTGCACATTGAGAAAAAGGTACAGGTATCAAACAATGATTTTGTATAGTGTTGTTAGAAAAGGCTTTTTGAACTTCGCTCACTCACTTACTTACTTATTTCCCAATCGTCAAGCGAGTGGTTACCTTTGGGTTCCAAATCCACGAGACAGTGTTGAGTAGAGGATAATCACAAAAGATGGCAGGAATAAACCAGGAACAGGCAACACTGGTGAGTCGAGGGAGAGTGAAATAACAGCTGAGACTGAGACTGATCACGGCACTGCTTGCCAACAGTAATCACACGGCACAAATGGCCAACACAAGGAATATCTCACGGTCCTGCAAAACCGACCGACCTTAACCTGCACAAAACCCAAGACTGCGCAAAAATGGGGGAACAACTGTCAGTCAAAGCTTAGCTCCGCCTCTCGACTCTCCCAGCTGTGTGACGTGTAGTGTGTCGTACTGTAGTCGGAAAAAACCTTTGTGTCTTTTTGATATGAAGCGAGCGTTGTGTGAGAACAAAGATGCGTCACTCAAGTGGTTTGCCCAAGGGCTCGTGGGGTTCCCCCAATATTCCCGATTAATCCTGATTAACCCCGAAGATAAGTTTTAACCTCTAAATTGTCAGAAACATCCCAATTAACTAGTTTGCTCAAGTATTACTAAATTTGATTTAAGATCCCTTTTTCCAATAGAGGCTTTTGTAATTTTCTCGACAAAGACAGAAATGGCCAAAGACTCAAAACAAATTACATAACTGCAAACCGAGAAGACGCCCAACCACTTCTCAAAACGGCACATAATTCCAAATGGTCACAAAATCAAAAACTCTGTACAAAAGACGGAATAGTCACACACAAAATCAAAACTCTGTACAAGAGAATCGACACTCAACTCAGTCCAAACCAATTCAACTTAGCTTCATCGACACTCAACTCAGTCCAAACCAATTCAACTTAGCTTCATTTTACCTTCAAAACTCAATTTCAAAACCCAGAACCAATTCATAAAATCAGCTTCCCTCACACTCCTCCCCGCAAAAAATGGGGTAATCTTTCACTAGGGGGAGGGACGATTACAGATAGATATGGTATCAGTGCAAACAGCAGACAAACACATGCAGTAAGAAAATTGTACAAGCAGTGGGTCCATAACAGTGGCAGCTCGTATTCTGTAGTCCTGCAGATTGGTGGCCATGACAAGGTACTGGCGAGTAGAGTAGAGTAGAGGTGACCGGTTACAGTCCACTTCGGTCAGAGCTCTGATGTGAAAGGTTGAAATCAGGATTGAAGATGGAATGGGAAGGTGATCGGTTATAGTCCGCCTCGATCAGAGCTTCCGGGGCGCCAAAAGACGTATTGGCCGGGGCATCGACAGCAGGTGGGTGGGCAGAGGTAGCTTCGATGGAGACGTAGTCCGGTAGATGGGTGGTGCGTGAGCTCCCTTGGCAGAGAGGGGATGAGGGGTAGGTACGGCCGCGAGTAGAGTGCGCGGTCGATGAGCAGACTTCCAAGGGTAGGGAGTTATTCCAGCGGAGAAATGTTGTCGCCGTTGACATCATGAACCGGGGCATCGAACCACGGACCAACCAAATCATCGGAAGAATCGAACCACGGACCAGCCCAAAAGAAAAAACCACTGCTAGCAAAACAGCCTATAAGCGAACACAAACAAATAAGCAACACGAATAGGCAAGCTAAAGCACACGTGATTAACAATTTGCAAAGTCCACAGCTCCTTTTTTCTACATTCTATCAATTGCAAACAAACTCAAAGCAGAAGGAAAATGGCAGATCAACGTGTGCAAGCACAAGGAAAACGAGGTGAGTACGTGCAGTGCAAGTGCGGGGTTAGTGTATCGAAATCATCGTGAAACTCGCATCGCTCAAATCTATCATGTTGGTTTCGTTTCAGCAGAGTTAGCCAAATTCAATCAAGAACCAATGTGTACGGATGAGGCGTTAGTAGGTCAATATCCAAGTATCAAAATTAAGCAAAAGAGAAAACAAATGTTAGTTAAAACTTGGTTAGGGTGCATGATGAGATCCAAACAGGTGGAAGGGTGATGGCAGCCAAGCGTCAAAAATAGTATTAAGCTAGAAATAGTACACACATAGCACGGGCCGGTCAAGAACTGCTAATCCCAAGTTTATTCGTGTATATCTTCATAATTAACTAATCCTAAATTCTTTTGAATCAAGCTGATAAAAGTGCTAGCCTACAGTCTTTCCGTTGCGTGATGCTCTATTTCAACCAAATGTCTAGTAAATTGTGTGCAAACAAGCTGCAATTAATAACATTACAATAAGCGAACGTGAAGCGATTAGTCAAAACAGAATGAACACGTAGCCTATACAACAAGAACATTAACAGTGCGATCAGTCGATTAACTATACATATTTGCGTATCTTAGTAATCAATAACCAGTTCCATAATCCCGATTTGTCGTCAAAAATCGTCTATTCCATTAAAAGTTAGTTAGTCCAAACACAAGTAGAAAGACAAATTCGTATCTACGTTCTACGCTTCAAATTCCTGAATCAGAGTTCATTAGGGTCTTTTTCCGTTCAGCTATTCGAAATCAGTCAGTACCCAACATAGCTAATACATTGGACAATTATCATTTCAACACTTGCCGATCCGGATCAATGCAGTACTTACGATAAACATGCGAGCATGCGTGCATTCCCGTAAGTTATCTCATAACTTGCAATAAGGGAGTCCAGCGGTAGGGAATGGGTAATGATCTAGGTAAGGCCGACAAGATCTACCAAAGTTAAGTACTAAAACCAGTTCTTACGGGAACACATCAACAGACAGAAAACAGTAACATGCAAACAGTTACAAGTCAGGGCATGCAAAGTCAGGCGACAATTCAGGGTGCACACGGGGCAAAGCATCCAAGAACATGCGAACAGTACTGGGGACATGGTAGGTGGTCCAATAACAGCGGTTCCACCCCAGACGAGCTTTTAACACAAGCACACGTTCAGACAAGCACAAACGATTAGGACAGTGATACTCAACATTATAGTCAGCGGGCATGCGAGACTGCAGGCGCGACTTAGGGAGGGAGGACGCGTAGAGAAGGGAGAGGGGAGCAGCGCGAATCTGTGTAGGAATACCATGGTAAGACAAAGAATACCGCCAGAAACAATTTGTACAGAGAAGCGTGCACATGTCAGTTACCTCCGGTTCGAGGATACGAACCGTCTTTCCGGGAGCGAACAATGCAGTAGTGCCTGGAGCAACGTAGATCTTGGTGGTCCGAAAACAGCGGCGCAGTGACTCAGGCAGCGGGAGGTCAAGGCGCTCAGGGCCTCGCTGGTGAGGCAGGAGCCAGGATTCGGCAGGGGGGCCCGACTCATACTGGATAGTGGGAATGCGCGGCTCAGGTGGGAGTGTGGAACGAGGAACTCTATGGGACCCTGAAGGCGGGGACAAACTAGACAGATCAGTAGAGGTGGCAAAACTCTATGGGAACGAGGAACTCTATGGGACCCTGAAGGCGGGGACAAACTAGACAGATCAGTAGAGGTGGCAAAACAACCAGGCTTCGATCGATAGAGGTATCCTGCTTTAAGACTACAAACAAAAATAGAATACGGTCAGAAAAATGTGAAACTTAAATGGTGAAAACCTACGAGCAGCGGGACAGGACAACTTATTCTCCTAGGGTGTTAGGGACAAACAAGGGACTTTCACCTGGCATGCGCATTCGGAAATCAAGGATATCTCTAGGTAACCAAGCGGACAAGCAATTACAAACAGTGTACAGGATATCGCATTCGGCTCTAGGCTCTGGACACCACGGGAGTGCATCCATCCTTCGAGCTCATGCAGTACAAGCACAGAAACATGTTGACAGTAAATATTAGGACATCTAAAAATACCAGCGCCAAAACTAGGTATACTATCTATCAATCTATGTTTAATCGGGTCATTGCATCTACGTACTTCATCTGAGACGGGATATACTGTGATAGGGACGCCATGAAAGTTTAAACCTACGCGCCAGAAACAGTTAGCACAGAGAAACGTACAAACTTGCGCTATCTGGGGGCTTACTAGATGAACTCTGGAATTAACCTTAAAATCCTTACGAGTGGGATCAGTGTAAACGTCTACCGTTCCGGGAAGCATCATGAGACCAATGGGTAACTCGGCGGGGGTGCGGCGAGGACCTTCAAACTCCTGCGGGCAATCTAGGCTATAGGGGATTTCTAATGCAGCATCATCACTAGCGAACTCAGGTTCAGACAAGACTTCAGGTGGGAGCTTCGGAGCCATCAGATGTTATTCCTAAAGGTAAGACGGGGACAGTGTAAACGCGAAGGGGCTCAAGGACAAGTTATGCTCAGTTCCCAAAAACACGCCAACCAGTAATATTACAACACATAACATTCATCACACATAATTATATTGGTAGCCCAACAAGTTAGGTAGATAAAGAACAGGATCCTCCGACATAGGCATAAAAGGATCACAAACAGTGGCAGGCAAATCCGGATGCACAAAACTGATTTTATCTAGCAAACTAATCTGATACTCATCATACACAATATTTGTAGCATGCGACCAGTCCTTATGCTCAAGCAACATAACAGTCTTATCAGATTGGCAACAAATATTCGGGCAACAAAACATCGGATCTTGGACAGCGGGAAACGCACGAAGGAGACAACGCTTGAAAATGTTTGTCTTCTTGCGGAATTTGTCCTCCAACGGATACAGAACAAACGGAACACCGTGAAACGACAAGCCAAATCGCCAAAAACAATTCAAGCACAAATAGGCAGCCATCTGAGCAACATGCATACCTTCCTTCAACAGATGAACTCTACGATTTGGGGGAAACAATTCCGGGAAACGAGGATCTGTGGCAACGAAGTATCGGGTTCCTTGACGGACTCTGACCAGTCCAGATGGTAAATGATCCCGTTCCCTCAGAGGACCAATCTCATGGTCCATCAAGCTGTAGTACAACGAAGCAGGATCAGGAGAAGGGGACGCAGGACTCGGAAGGACAGGATTGGGCGGAGGAGTGGGTGGCCGATACTCTACTATGTGTTCCTCTCGATAAGGCAGATCCGTTGGCGGCATGATGGAATCTCAGTTTATCCGTTCAAACCTGAACAACACACACACACACACACACACACACACACACACACACACACACACACACACACACACACACACACACACACACACACACACACACACACACACACACACACACACACAGGTTTATATTCGTTCAAACGGTTAGTTCCCAAAGACACATAAACAAGCAAGTAACTGGAAAAGGATCTATTGGTGGACTGACGACTATGACGACTTTCATTGATCTGTTAAGCTACTTCACTTTCAAACCTCTATATCTAACTAATGGTTTGTTAAATAATATTCCACTCAACACACACAGGATAACTAACAACTAAACAGATAACTAACTACTGATATCAGATTCCATTAACAATGCAATTGACAAGAAAGAAAGAATGGTTTTTGTGTATTTTTTAAGATTTTTATGTATTTTATCTATTTTTATAGGATGATTTTGTATTTTTTAACCCTACTGTACAATAGAAACTATATTATAGGAAATTACATCTTATAGTACAATTATTATAGGCGAACAAGAGACTTCTACGTTACAACAAGATAGTATTTACTTAACAGTAGAATTCTTTGTTTTTTGGATAATTTTTCAAGTAGATTTTGCATCATTTTTATGTTGTCTAGTCTCAGAATGATCCTAAACCTTTTATACGCAGCAATTTTTATCGAAGCCACTACGAAAGCTGCATTCCGAGCACTTCACATGGGCTTATAGCCCGAAGACCAGAACTTCTGCGAATACGTGCCTATACCTTCGACGGATGTTAGAGTCGAGGTACTGTGCCCAACATGGAGCAGACGGCAACCTAATACATTTCTTCCTCTAGTACGGATGTTATGTACTGAGGCAATGCCCAACATGGAGCAACTTTAACACACTTCACAACTCTAGATCATCGGTTTAGATGTTATGGCCGAGACCTCTTAATCAAACAAACAGTATTATTCGCAATACGGAAGTTAGGTCAAACAAGTTATACAGCACAAGTTTCGAGAACGATAGCGATAAAACTGTACAAAATTAGGGTGCGACGCACCATGTTGATTGCACAAAGGCTTTACAGGATTGGCCTAAAGAATCCCTACAAACTTTACAATTAATTCTATTTTACAATCACAGGGTTGTTTAGCGTCCAAGTTTAATGCTCAGACGAGTGTCGACTCGACAGGGGGCCAGAGGAAGACTTCCCGTGTTGGGACTTCCTAAAGGGATTTCTAAAGATGGGGCTAGCACCAGAAAGCAGTGGGCTTTCGGAGAATAACTTCTCGACATTTGGTGCAGAGGATCTGCCGCCTTGGTTGGCATGGTCAGCGGGGGACGATTGATTGGAGGAGGAGGAAGATACTAACTCCATAATCGAAATTTTGGGATTATTGCTGGTAGGCCATTTCCAGTCAGCGGGGGTTTGTACTGAAAGCACTACCATGAAATGATCACTGTTCTCGTTATACAGATACAGTGCATTTCTCCCCAATTTTGGTTGTTTTTCAGGGGATGGTTGACTTTATTCCTCATCAGAATCACTGGAACTAGAGGGTTGCGAAATCTTCGAAACCTTGGATCGAACGGCTGGCGGTCCCTTTTTTGCTCTTAATTTGTTAACAACAGCGACATTAGGGTCTCGGGCCCGTCGGGCCTGTCCACGAATAATAATCAAATTTATATGAGCGACTAGCTCCTCACTCTCGTCCTGATAAATTTGCACAAATTTTCTGTCATTTTCCTGTTCATCACCTAACAGACCCTTTGCAACATCAGCAAATAAAGGATTCCTAGAGAGTCCATCTGCGTTCCTAAGCTGGGGATTATTTCGGTGCTTGATTTCAAAGTCGTACTCTGAAAACCTCATTTGCCAGCGGGCTAATCGAGAATTTCGGGGTGGATGCTTCATTAGCCAGCGTAGGGCAGAATGATCAGTGAACAAGGTGAAAGGAGGACCACCATAGAGGTAATGACGGAAATGCTCGATTCCAAATTTCATAGCTAAACACTCTTTATCGCGGGCGGAATAATTTCGTTCGTACTTTTTCAAAGATCGGGCGGCATAAGCAACAGGGTGGTATTTACCGTCATCCTGTTCCTGAGACAGCACAGCACCTAATCCTAAGTCAGATGCATCGGTGTGAAGAATGAAACCTTTGGCGAGGTCTGGATGCGCTAACACGGGTGCTTCGATCAAACTCTTGTTTAGAAGATCGAACGATTGCTGATGCGTGTTGTTCCAAACAAAACCACCCTTGTTCTTAAGAGAGTATAGCGGGGCAGCTAAATGCGCAAAACCTTTGATAAACTTCGCATAGTAAGCACACATTCCTAGAAAACTTTCCACGTCCTTAATGTTTTTAGGCACAGCTAGATCGTGTATGGCTTGGATTCGTTCCTTTAGAGGTTCAACTCCTTGCTCCGAAATGAAGTGTCCCAAGTAGGTAACGGACTTTTTCAAAAAGTGACACTTTCCAGGATTCATTCATTCATTCATTCTAGGAGCCCCAGAAATTGCCCAATCTCTATTTTAGACAGATTTTCCTGATCAAACGAAATTTCGCGCATCGGCTCAGGCAGGTCGCTTAGCGTACACGGGCGGCCTGTAAAACAAGTATTGACGCTATAACCATGCTTTTGGCTAATATTTCCGCCAGATTTCGGAGGATTTCTCAAACAAACGGGTTCCCCATTTTCATTTAAACTAACGGTCGGTAGTTTCGAATGCTACCGCCTCGCCGGAGTTCATTCTGCGGCGTTACGTTTCCTATGGTAGAATTTTCGTAGATAGTGACCGCTTGTCCTGTCTTGTTTTTCATAAGAACAGGAATCAATCTTTGCCTCAAATTTACCATAGCAGGCATCACCTGAATGTTAGAGTTTTCCGACGCGAATTTAGCCTCAGTTGGCTCAAAAAGACCATCATATTTCAGTTTTTCCATACTCTCAACTAATGCGGGCACTGCAACCTCTGAATAGGCTGGTATGGTAACTTTCTGTATCGCAGAGACCCGGTAAGCGGTGTGAGTAACCGGCGTTTGATGGATAAGCTTAGCAACCATCGGAGGGCGTTCAGGCTTACACAGCCTCAGCTCACCTTGCGCGAAACTTAGTGTCAGATCCCCACCGTGTTCGTGCAAGAAATCAGTTCCTATGAGGCAATCCTCAGCTAGTCCCTTAGGAACCAGGAAGGTGTGCTCTACAAGTTATTCCCGGAGTATCATAGAATTCAACAGGTACTTTGACGGCTCCGCGAAATTTTAAGGCCTGACCGTTTACTCCTTCGGCCCGCAATGGTCTGTCCATAGGTAGTACTTTCAAATTTAAAAATTTAACTAAACTTTCGTTCATCAAACTCAGATTTGCGCCAGTATCTAGCAGCGTTTGGACTGGCTGCCCTTTCAGGTTAACGTAGATCATGGGTAATGGCCTAGGCGGCATCGCACTCACTTCCTCCATGCAACAAGTGCATGGCTCTCGTTGGGTCATTCCTATCTGAAAAACTTCGTTCTTCCTAGGCTTAGTTGGTATCATGAGCGGCAAGGTTACGCGCGTACCATCTGAAGCGGGCCAGGTAATGGTGTGCTGACCAAAATGTAAGGAGATTTCTCCCGGAAAGGTTACCATAAAATCGGATCCCAAAATGCAATCGATGGTCAATTTCTCTACCACCAGAAATTTCCAGTTATGCACGGGTAAACGTTTTTCAGCCCCAGCAAAAATTATAGGAATTTTTACGTAACCCAAAATTTGACACTTTCCCCCATTCGCGGTACGCAGAGACCCCAAGGTTTCAACAGGCGTCGTGGTCAAACCTAGTCTATTAACCAAATTCTGAGATACTATCGACAGTAAGGATCCGGTATCAAATAGAGCGTTGACTGGCTGTCCTACCAATAACAGACTAATCATAAGTGGTATGGTCCTAACCATTAAGACTGAGTGGGCATTCACCATTCTCCCAGAACCTCGAGTGGACAGTAGTGTCTGTGGTCCCGATCCATCAGACTCAGGACTGACGGGTCTTACATTCCGTTTTAAAGGACTGGTCGCGGCATCCGCGTGTGCTTGAGAGGATGCTGGAGAATCCTCTTCCTCAGATCCTTCGATGGCTACTTGTCGTGAGAACCGTACAATCCTATTACCTTTTCCCTTGTGATCACACCCTAGATCTATGAGCGGTGAGGGTTGACTTTCCTGACTGTCATCAGTCAATGGTCGAGAGCTGATATCCAATGGATCCTGTCCATAGTCTGACATAGATGAGGCATATGAAGTGTCTCTTGAAATCGGCTTATAGTGAGTGCTTGCGTGGCACCGGTTCGCCATGGACTTACGGTTGCGCTCAGCGAACGTAGTGTCTAGACTTTCTCGGGGCAGATAAGGCATCGGGTCACTCTTGACTGAGAGGTTACCTAGCTCAATCGGTACTTCTTCTTCATCGTCACTGAACAGGTTTTCCTACAGTTTCTGGTTTTCAATAGGCGCCGAAATAGCGGGCCTATTGGGTCGAGGGGAGGGGGACTTACGGTTTCTAATCTTGGCCCTAAATTTTCTACCACAAGGGGCAATCCACCAGATAATGCAACAGCCTAATAGCACGATGACAATGACTACCATTAAACCGTGTTTGAGCTCTAAGGGAATTAAAGGTAGATGCACATAATTTTTGACTTGATTTTGAATTAAGTTTTTCGCTTGCTCGTTCTCATATTCCGCCGTTGAAAGTTCGGTAAAGTGTAACGGGATCCGTCCCAAAGGGGCGGGAACGATCGTTTCTTTCAAGTCAGAGGTGGTTACTGTAGTCTTAGCAATGCCTAGCGTGCTAGTTAAAATGGTATTACCGATAATCAAGTGTAGGTATCGACCGTGCTCAAACCAGAGCGTTCCAGTTTCTGGGACGGGTACTCTTTCACCTTCGGCTACACGGTTTAGCGAGGGCGATCGTGCGACAATTACTTCAGTATAGTTTGTCCTAACCAGTACACCTGCGGGCGTGGTACGATAGATAGTGGAATTATCTAATACTTTGACCTGTATGTATTCGCGGCAGTGTTCAAACTCTTTACCTACGCGCTCGGGCGGATAGCTAATAAGAATCTGTAGGCACTTCGCTCTTAGACTCATCACAATTGCATTGGGAGGACAAAACCATAGACCCGGTGCCGTTTTACACGCGGAGACGTCTATCTCCCTAATCTCACCCGTATCTAACCGTTGCGCGTAATCCGGTAGAGGTGCCAAAGAAGTAATTCCATTTTTTCGTGAATTGTAGCCTACGTTCTGGATCGCATACAAGGGCCTTACCTCCTGTTCCAATGGTACGGGAATTTCCAGCATAAATCCGAATCGTAAAGTATTGAAATCAATTTTAATGGGGTTAACCTTCCCAAACTGATAAATTAGGCTCGGCTCCTGACTATGTAAAGAATTTCTCAGAGAGGGATGGGTGCGAATTATTTCTTTTAAAGTCTGCAAATTTACCAAGTTTGGATTAATCTCAGAATGTAGGCCAGCTCGCATGACTGAATTTAAACCATCTCGTAAAGATGAAGTAAAAATATGAGCGAGTAGTTGCATGTAAATTTGGCGCATGTAAGAGAAGTTTGAGCAGCGGGCCCTAATAATCAAAGTGGTCAAGTCTTAAACAGTGTGGTGCAAAAAAGCATAGACCTGCTCATTAGCGTGGACAATCCGTTTGATTGAATCAGTGATTTTGAGTTGGTCTTCCCTCAAAACGTTAAGCCCATGTTCCACGGCCATTACTCGATTATCTAGTTCGCCCAGGTGATAAGAGTTAGCTAAACTATTAGCAAGTCCTCCTTGTCGTAACGCTCCAGCTAACAGAAATTCAATAAAGCGCTTAGGTCGGCTGTGCGTTTGCTCCGGTACCGGATAGGAAGTACAGACCCCAGGTGTTGAACGGCACAAACTTGAAAGCAACTTTGAGTAAAAGTGAGTGTTTAAAACCCCGGAATACAATTTCCGATATTCAAGCTTAATCGAGTCAATTTCACGCTCCAAAAAGTCAAATTGCGGGCAACTTTGGTTTATCATACGGACACAGTACTGGTCGGTCTTGGTCTTTCCGGTCGAGAGATCAATACAATCTTCCTCATTGGCCCATGGTTTCCACTGAGGTGACATAGGCGGTACGGCCAACTGCACGATTAGTGCAAGATATTCCGTTTTCTGCTAGATTACCCCTATCCCAGCAGGACATAGTACTGCTCCCCAACGGGGCAGAACCAAAGTACCAATTTTCGCAATTTCATCCGCCAGAAAGCGAGATGAATCGGTGTCAGCCTGCGTCTGTGCATTGGCCTTTGACACAAGGAAGACCAATAAAACCCAAGCGGCAGGCACAGCTGCCTTCCTGCAAGTTCTTACGGCAGCCGCTAGAGTCCACATAAAAACCAGGAGTAGGTAGGAAAAAGTGTCCGCTTCGGGGGACAACGTATCCTCGCCCCGGCCCGGTTCAGTTTCTACCTCCGTCGATTTTTCAAGGTTACACTGAGTTGCTACCGTGTTGGTGTCAACGATAGGTTCGAATACTGTTCTGTCCCGTCTCAGACTAGGCATCCGAGGGGGACGCCGCGGCAAGGGCACAAACAGTTCCTCTTCTGTAGAGGTAAAAGAACTTGCGCTGGGCGGGCGGTAAACGGGTTCCCTCATTTGACTGTATGCGTCAGGCGCACGACATGTGCAAACCAATGGTCGACGGCACACCAGAACTTTATGTTGGAAATGTGGAGAGACTAGACAACGCTTTGCGTGCATCATGCAATCTTTGGACACCCTACGAGTCGTGCGGACAGTATACTGACCCGAAGAGTCGGATCGAGAATCTTCTCTACGTCTGGGAGAACGATAATGTTCCCGGGACGAATACCCATTGCGACAATCGCTGCCTGCCGAGTCAGACGTACCAGAATACCGGTGGTGTCGGCTATTTTCCTCATGATATTGCCCCTCATGTTGGGTCCGAGAAACGGCGAATTTAGGCCCATATTCTCTCTTCATTTCAGGAGGAAAGTCCCTACCCTGAGCAGGTTTCCTATCATAGCGATCGTTCCTCTCATAACGATCACGTCTCGGGACGTAATCGTCACGCCGATTGTTCTGATAATTCCGGTTATCCCGCTCATAGCGGTTTCCTCGACCATTCTGGTCGTAGTTCCCTTCTCTCCGGTTCTGAAAGTTTGAATTATTTCGGAAATTCTGGTTTCCATCCGATCTACGCTGGAAATTTCGGTCGGAACCCTGGTTATTGGGTCGGAACGCTCCTCCGCCAGGTTGGCGACATTCTCGGCGAACGTGCCCAAGTCTATTGCAGTTAAAGCAAGTCGTACCCGGGGGTAGATCACGTCCCTTTCCGGTCCTATTTGGATTTCCTCTCTGTTTAGAATCCAACTCGAATTGCTCAAATTTGGCCTTTAATTCCTTGACTGCCTTTTCAGCCTCAGCGATGGCAGCAGGCCTGTCCCTATCATTTCGAAAGTTTGGTTCAATAAAAGAGGGATAGGCCTCCCCAGGGTATTCACCCTCGGCCTGAAGGGCCTTCTCAACAGCACGCTCCATGGTTTTACAACCGGGAGGTACCCGTGCCTTCAAATCACTTCGCAATCCGAAAAGGAATAATCTCAACTTCAGCAATTCCAGCTGGTCCTCCGTAAACCCGTCCTTTTCTGTGAAACTTAGTCGCGCGTATCTATTGAGTCTCATCAAATAATCCATAACTGGTTCACCCTTCTCTTGTTTCACTTGAAACATGAGCGACGAGGCATGGAGAGCAGTGTGAGGGGGAATCATAACCTTTTTTGTAGCCTCTACCATCTCAGCCCACGTGCCACGACTGGGTTTTGGCACTGACCTGAATAACTCTAAAGCTCGTCCATCTAAGGAACTAGAAAAGGTAAGGACTTTTTGTCCTTCCTCAAAATCCATGACCTGACAGAAACGGTCATATTTTTCGAGGTGTTCCTCGAACGACTCAGAGGGCAGCCCATGATAGATAGGCACCGAGCTTTAGGCGGTTGCTACACCCTGAGCCCTAATGGCAGAATTAAACTCTGTCAACGTATCGTTCAATTTAGCTAAGACTTGTGATTCCACACTTGGTGGAACGGCATTGGCCCCTCTGGGCCCAGGTTGCGCTGGTACTCCTAATTCTGCTAAATCGTTCGGCATTCTGCTATATTATTAAAACGTCTGCTATTTCTCCTGTCTCAAATCTAACGCAGTATATTCGACCTAACTTTCTACTTACAAGTTCAAAGTTCACGAGTCTCAAATCTAACGCAATATATGCTGCCTAACGTTATATTCTAAAGTTCAAAGTTCAAGCTATAGCTCATGAAAAAACAAATCAGTGTCCGGTAGATCTAGATATGAAAGGTGAGTCATTGACATACGTAATTAATGGAATATCAAGGCCTACGTACTTGATAATTAGTTAAATTAACAAGTTACACATACAGTAAATCAATACATACAGTTATTGTAAACCAGGGGTCGTGAGTTCGATCCTCACTGGGGGCTCCACATGTGATAAAACGGCTCTGGTTAGGCTTGGTTTTAGTCACTCCTAGGGGGGAATTACAGTAATGGTAACAGTCTTTTTCCCAGTCCACCTCCCCACAGCTTCACTACAGGTTACCAATAATTCTCCAATAAGGTTGGCCTCCGTTCGGACAATCTAGTAGAGCTCTGGTGAAATGGCTCTTCCTACAGAACTCCGGATACTTTGATCACAATGTAAATTCTAGCAAGGCAACTCAGAGTCACTTATCCTGCAGGGCACTGGTTAAATGGCCTTGTCTACTAATGGTTGTGTAGAGCTCTGGTGAAGTGGCTCTAGACGTATAATTTGCCGAGAGCTGCTCAGATGACTCGATAATTCAATAAAACATAAGTTTACAACAGACTTTAATGATTCTAGGTACAGCACGAGTTAAGTGCGAGACATACACGAATTTCACGGAACTTTCCTATAGTCAATAATCACTCCAAAACCAATTGTGCATATTGTTAAAGACAAGAATAGCGATAAATTTGGTTAACAGACATCAAGAGGTAATGAACACAACGAATACGATTGAACTAGCAAATATGACAACAATCTATCAGACAAAGTTGGCTCTCCAAACACGATATTACGTTTCAGCACTAATTTTGCACATTGAGAAAAAGGTACAGGTATCAAACAATGATTTTGTATAGTGTTGTTAGAAAAGGCTTTTTGAACTTCGCTCACTCACTTACTTACTTATTTCCCAATCGTCGAGAGAGTGGTTACCTTTGGGTTCCAAATCCACGAGACAGTGTTGAGTAGAGGATAATCACAAAAGATGGCAGGAATAAACCAGGAACAGGCAACACTGGTGAGTCGAGGGAGAGTGAAATAACAGCTGAGACTGAGACTGATCACGGCACTGCTTGCCAACAGTAATCACACGGCACAAATGGCCAACACAAGGAATATCTCACGGTCCTGCAAAACCGACCGACCTTAACCTGCACAAAACCCAAGACTGCGCAAAAATGGGGGAACAACTGTCAGTCAAAGCTTAGCTCCGCCTCTCGACTCTCCCAGCTGTTTGACGTGTAGTGTGTCATACTGTAGTCGGAAAAAACCTTTGTGTCTTTTTGATATGAAGCGAGCGTTGTGTGAGAACAAAGATGCGTCACTCAAGTGGTTTGCCCAAGGGCTCGTGGGGTTCCCCCAATATTCCCGATTAATCCTGATTAACCCCGAAGATAAGTTTTAACCTCTAAATTGTCAGAAACATCCCAATTAACTAGTTTGCTCAAGTATTACTAAATTTGATTTAAGATCCCTTTTTCCAATAGAGGCTTTTGTAATTTTCTCGACAAAGACAGAAATGGCCAAAGACTCAAAACAAATTACATAACTGCAAACCGAGAAGACGCCCAACCACTTCTCAAAACGGCACATAATTCCAAATGGTCACAAAATCAAAAACTCTGTACAAAAGACGGAATAGTCACACACAAAATCAAAACTCTGTACAAGAGAATCGACACTCAACTCAGTCCAAACCAATTCAACTTAGCTTCATCGACACTCAACTCAGTCCAAACCAATTCAACTTAGCTTCATTTTACCTTCAAAACTCAATTTCAAAACCCAGAACCAATTCATAAAATCAGCTTCCCTCACATTTATAAAGGATGGGCTTAAAT
This sequence comes from Trissonchulus latispiculum, assembly GCA_030248195.1. NCBI lineage: Eukaryota > Metazoa > Nematoda > Enoplea > Enoplida > Ironidae > Trissonchulus > Trissonchulus latispiculum. Next base: position 54,968 of record JASAND010012723.1, read on the forward strand.
GTCTGGTCAAACGCTTTCAAGCCCATTCAGAGTCAGACTAAACCAAAAGTAACAAACGTAAAGTTCTGTGGAAACTTTGAGCCAACGTAGTGAGATCCTATATATCAATCCGGAAACTAACACTAGTTGTATTACGTTAATGGAGACGTCGTCCAGCATGCAGATAGATGTTTAACTTTTTCAAAATGGTAAAATAAGCTAGAGCATATTTTTAGAAATGTGTTAACCAAAAACTGATAGTGCTTTTCTGGTAATAGAATATATATATCCCTACCTGCACAAATCATTACAATATTTCCGGTAGTCGTTCCTGTTGAAATTTGATCATGAAATTGGTCAGCAGTTAGTTGAATTGTCAGCCACAATCCCTAAATAATGATATTTTTAAACAGCTTCATTGGTATACCAAAAACGTAGGCAACTTTAAACAAAAGTCCGGTTCCACGCAAGACCTCCGGTTAGGTGGTAATCAATTACCGAATGTTAAAGTAATGCAGTTGTATAAAATTGTTCAAGTGGTAGAAAAAACGACACTAAATTGTGAATACTACTAAGAGTCCATGATGACAAGAGTGTGACAGCTGGCAGGAGCTCTGTTATGAGCACGCGAGCCGTGACCTGCCCCCCGCCAACAACATACATATAGTGACCCTCTTTCCTAATCAATACCGTACCTACCCAGTATATAAGAAATTGCATATGCTCACTCGCTCGTTGTGTGCGTCTAGTTGTATCGCTTCGAACATTTAGAACCCGCGAATTTGTTTGAAGTAAATTTACACTATTGCAGGGGTGGGCCATTAACAGACAGAGAGAGACAGAGATGACTGAGATGGTCAAGAGCCTGCCCACTGTCACCCTAGTATAGGTTGTAGCACGGGCCAGCGTGCACTCAGTAATTTAAGGCACGGATACTTGTGAAACTCCGAGTGCAGGGCACGAGTGCGCGAAGCGCACGAGTTCCCTGCTCGAGGGTTTCACAAGTATTTGGGCGTAATTAATGAGTGCACAATGTTGCGTGCTACAACAAATTTGTGATATGGTTTAGTGTTAATTTGAATGCTTTAAATGAAGTTAATTCCAAACATGACGTCAGAGTTTTCCCATCGAACAGTCACATTTCGGCATTGTAGGCAGCACACCAGTGTTCCTCGCCCTGGGTCATGAGTTTCTCCGCGTTATTATTATTTAAATTACACATTAAAACACATTCATTCATTGTTCACTTCAGTTTGGATACAAACTCCTTCTAGCTTTGTGTGTCTGTAGCCTCGATAGCTCAGTTGGGAGAGCGTCGGACTGTTAAACCGGAAGTCGTTCGAATCCCACTCGAGGACAGAATTTTTCGGGTCTCAGGTGCTGAAGTAAAAATTTCACTTCTTACATTCCAACTCCATAGCGTGCATCTCAGTAATTTGTGTGCACTCTACAGCGTGCATCTCAGTAATTTGTGGGCACGCAGTAGTTTGCGTCTTGTCATCTTTCACCGTGCACATAAGGAAGTATTTGATAAAACTACTTTGTGGCATCGGGATGGCACTAAGCCATATCACAATTATCATTATGCATTCTTGATCTTGATACTATGCAATGTAGTATTTCGTATTAAGAAAATGAGCCATAACTTACTTTGAAGTTAATTCTGCGTAGTCTTGTGAGGCCGACTTGGGCAAACGATTGACAGTTAAAAGATAAAACCAAGATCACAGTCATTGCACTTAACATCCCCAAAAAGAAAGTCCATATAGCCGGCGTAAATACTTTATACAGGATACGCGAAGACTTTAGGCTTATCCCATTTTGCGGTCGGAGCATTATAAATCCAAGCTTATTGATAGAATACGGTATAGGACTAGTCAAACTAAAGTATTGCATTCGTTCTTTCGTAATTCTGTACCAGGTGGCGACAGCGTCAAATTTTCCATTTTGGATGTCGCCCAAAAATCCATCAAATTTGCCCGGCTTATCCGGGATCGACTGACCCCAACTTGTTCGATTGGCACAAGAAATCATGGTCCACGAAATATTTAGTTGTCGCAATATGGTTAGCATTATCTCAACGTCCATGCCTGGATACTTACAATTCCTATTGTAGTGATCATGGAGAGCTAAGTTTGCTGCACAGTCGAAGGTATACGGTTCCAGGTTATCCGGCACACACAGCTTTAATGGTTCATCCATGAAGTTATATAATCAGACTGCTAAAAGAGTATACTAAAAGATAAGTTGGCTCAAATAGGATAACGAAAAGTTTCTTCTAATTGTTGACGTAAATAGGTAGCGAAAACGTTAGCTAGGCACACATCAAACTCTAGGTACACAACCTAGCAATATTCTTTAATATGTATGTCATAGATTTATAAATAAAAATACAGTTAATTGAAGACTATCAAATGATTTTCTTCTACAGCAGACCTCTCAAAGTGATAATCATAATGTTTAGGAGGCCATTCTGTGATGACGAGAGTAAACGTTTGACAGTAAAAATGCTACGATTCAACTGAAGCAAAGCTTCTATTTTCATTTTAGAGGTTTGAACGGTTTCAGTGGATTAATACTTCATGTTCAAACACAATTCAGTCCTTGGACTGACCCGAATTATTGGTTTTAAAAAACAGTCAAAATGGAAGGCTCAAAATCAAATCACCCTTCAAAATTAGGTTATTTTTAAATTATATATCGTGGGACAAAACTTGGGGAATTCTTTGAAACAAGCATAAATAGAATCGTTTTTGTTGGTTTTCCAACTTATTGCAAGCAAGCCGATAAGATTTCAGTAATGCATATTTTGATGCTTCGGGATAACAAAGAAAATATCGCTGTAGATGCCAGCTTCCGAAAAAAGCCGTGTTTAGTAAATTGTCAGTTGACAGACCTCATAACATTCCCGTTCCCGATGTCCCTCCTTACTACTGTGAATACGTTTCAATGTAAGTGAGTCACAATCAGGCATGTGCAGTAGGCGGAATTTTGGAGGAGGGTGAATCGGCGGCCGACGCCGACGATCGCCCAAAAAACGGAAAAATCTAAATTCTGGGGAACTGAGTTCGAGCGACCCCTGTGGGTCGCCGGCTCTGGACCTGGAGGAAGTGGTAAACACTCCCCCCAAGCCCATGTATAGTAACAGTCAGCATATATACCACACTTTTTGGAAAATCGTACGGCGCTTTGAAAGCAGGTTTCAGTAATTAAGTATGAAATAATGTTTCCAAATAGCTTATTTTTCCAACCTCGGTTAACGCATTGGTGCCTTATACTAGTGGTCAGTGGAGTATCATGTGAAGACTAGAATTAGAAATATTCTAGCACGTCTTTGCCTTGAGCCAGAAGTCATGCAATTCCCTGTGCCTGAGGCACTTACCCCTTAGCTCCGAGTTTATCCGAGATAATCTAAAGGGCGACCGGCCACCCTTTCGGGGATGTTGGCTATCGCACCCAGACCCAACAATCTCCTCGGTTAAGCTGTATGATCGGTTATTCAGTACCACCTCAAAGTTCATGGTTGCTTTCAAGAAAAGAACGGTGACACTACTCCTACCTAACTGGATGGATCACCACACTAAAGTGAGACGTCTTTAACTAAGATTGATACGCGGAAGAAGGGTTTCGAAGCCAACCTCAATCTCTGCACCAATTTAACGAAGAAATTTTGTAGTTGAAAATAATTTTTATATTAATTGGCTTTAATTAGCTGAGCATGTTCTCACAGCTGGGTGAATGAATACATTCTAAAAGGGGACAAAGTTGTTCAGCCAATAAATCATTCCAAAGAACACGCTATTATGTAACAAATTGATGAATTTCTAAGGGCCTTTTCAAGAAAGGGTAGAGTAGAGTTAAAATTAACTCGATCCTTTTAATGAAAGAGTTAAACGAGGAAAATTCAAGCTTGAGTGGAGTTAAAGCGAGTTAAAACAGTTAATTTTAACTCTACTCTACTCTACTCTACCCTTTCTTGAAAAGGCCCTAAGTATACAAGTTCTGCCCCAGTAAAACACTGGACCAAAATTTATGAGCTTATTAATTATTATTTAGTTTATGGTGTTGAAGCGGCACTAAGTGTATGTTTTATGCCCAGTGGGAATGCAAAATTTATTAGAATAGAAATAATTCATGCTTGTAGTCCGAAAAAAGCGGAGACTTTCAGCTGCTGAGAGAGAACGTCTATCATCGCATTCACATTTCAGAACTCATACAAAAGGAATGCACGTATAAACCTCCATAAAACTATATTGAGTTCCCTGATGAAGATGAAAGCAGATAAAAAAGTTTTAGTAAACCAGTTTTGAGTCATTAGCTTACTGGCATTTAGCCACACATTAGCACGTAATAAAAAGTGAAATCAGTAATGGACTGAAAAATAAATCTCAGGGCGTGGAGGAGACCAATAATTTTTCCGCTTTTTAATCAGTGTTCTTATCTCTTTATCAGAAAGCGACTTATTTGTAGAATTCTTTTTGTCGGCAACAACTGATAATGAACGATGCCTCCGACACAATGCCTGTGACATCCACAGATGTCCATCTTTGATTTGGTACTGTTTTTTGATCAAAGGCAAACCGGGTTTGTGTTTTGTTATTTCTAAACAGGATCCGTTTCAGGATTGGTTTTTGCCTTAGAATCAAGTAAGGGTGTCATTCCTGAGTTCAGAACCATGCGTCTAAATCAGATTCGTTTCAGGAACGGTTTCTCATTTCAGTACCGACCGCAGGGTCGGACTCTAATGGCCCGATCTTGATCTTCAGTCTGAATTGTAACCTGATGCGATCCTGGTTTTTGTCACTTGATTTTCACGACTTATGTATGAAAGTGGCTGAGCGGAGTCTTAGCTCTTAGGGCTTTTTCACGCGCGAGTGAAAAGTGTAGAGTTAAATTTTTTAAAATTTGTTTCTCCCTGCAGAAGGGTTAATTTGAACTGTTTAAACTCTTGTAACCTTGTGCACGAAAAGGATTGAGTTAATTTTAACATTAGCTAGCGTCGTTTGTCGTCGAGTCTGAGAATATTCCGTATCAAAGATGAGAAGAGAAGCCACAAACTGTATGCGCCATTCATTACATTCTTAATGCTTTTTAAGTCAAAGCAGGATGGGTCCATTATGTCAGTGACGCAGATGTCCACAGGCACCCCACTTTTCTGTAAAACATATACTGTTAGGTTGTGTTCAGATTTCAAAAGAAACAGATAGAGTTCGCTGTCTAAAAATATCTTGTATCAAAACTGTTTTTAAAACGTTGGTGCTTCACTTCACTTCGCTTCACTGGCAAATCTCCTATAGAAAAATACAGTGGACGATCTCGTGATGCGAGTGGATTTCGGTTTTGGGTTTTCAAGATAAGCTCGCTCGTCACGGATGCCAATTATTTAGCATAATTCTCGGTAATTTATAATCAAAGTAAATTTTAATCCACATCCCTCAATGCTGAAATGCAGGAATGTGAAGGACTTTTGTTTGGAGAGCTGCTGTTAAATTGGATCTATTTCTGTAAGTTAAAATAGTATATTTAACTTCTTTTCGTAACACATGCTACTAGTCTTCATTGTATTTAAGATGTAAATAGCCTTCCCACAGGAGGATATTACCTCGAAAGGATAAGAAATTAATCACTTTATAACTATAAGCCATGCTTAAAGTATGCATGATTGAGCACACACAAATTAATAGGACAGATTGAAGCTTAATGCAAGGAAAAACTTAACGTTTATTACAATCTCAACATATATACAATTATTACACAAAAGGTAAGGTTGCACTGCAGTAGCACTGTCTCTTTTTCTTGTTAGCCGTCATTTTCGACATCCCAGCTCACTGACAAATTTTCCATACTTACTGCTGAGGAGTCTGTAACTGTTACCCGTACGGTCACTGCCGGCAAGACATTTCCTGATGGTCGCTTTCATTAGGCCGGGCTTGTCCACCTGGAAGGCCCGCAGTTTGCTCTCCTTGCAGACGCATTCGCGCTGCGCATCGAAATCTACGCCGGCCGTTGCCAGCCAACACTCCTGGCAATTGAACAGGTTGGCCTGTCGGGCCATTTCATTGCAAAGTTCCTTCTCTGCATAATACTGACAGGTTCTGGCAAAGTCCGTTTCCTTCCTGGTGAACAGGTCCTTATTTCGGCTTCTCTGGATTCTGTTACACCAAACCAACTTGTCCTGTATCACTTTCGTCATTGACTTGATCTTACTATCTTGACTGAACCCGATGGATAGACGTTCAAAGCATTCTAAAAAGATAAAAGCTAACAGCATTTGTTTTCTCATTTTATATCTTGTTCCAAGTCTTATAGCTCTACATTGAAAATTTGGTCAAACTATTTTGAACATTCTGGATAATTTTATTCGTAACAACATTCGTTTGCGTAATGTTCTACAAAATGGTAGGATCTGCTTATTTGGTGCTTGGGTCCTTCAGCTTTCTTCACAATGTTACTGTTGGCTACGATGATTCACATCAAAAATTCGCCCTGATGAGTTTACTTTACTTTGCGAGCAATATTACGGTTGTTTGCGGACCGTGTAGCGGGCTTCAGGTGTAGAAAAGTTTTGGGCTCGGTAAGGCTTTGCCTGCTAGCCCGGCCCGCTAAATGCCCAACTTTAGCATCCGGGTATGACTGGCTCATTGGGCGTTGAATTTGAAACCGAGAGCAGAGCATCAGCGTGAATTAGACAATGAACATATTTTCGGTCAGAAATAGTAGGTAGCAAGCTGAAATCCAGACCTCATAGCGGGCCCAAGCTTTTGACAACAGGCCTAGGTGTCGCCCGGGCTCTGGGGTGGGTCTGGTAGCGGGCTCCTGGTATTAATGAGCGTTGACTCTGAGGTCAATTTTTATTTAAACACTCTTAGAAATGTTCCAGTAGAAACAACAGGAATCACTTTTGTAGATGATAAACACAAAAGCTTTTGTAGAAAATATAGGTTAAGTCTTGTAATTTCTACAGGTCATGCTTGGTAGTTTTTACCGGATATTCTAGAGTTGGAAGCGGGTACCATTTTAGCGGCCCGCCCCGCCCCGCCCCGCGGCCCGCGGCCCGCAGTCAACTGATACCCGCAAGATACCCGCAAAATTTTTCGAGTGGTACACGATTACTATGTTGTCAAATTTATTAAAAAATGTCAATAATTAAAACTAAACTTTGATTTAAAGCTTCCAAACTACTTTACCTAATAGTGTATTAAGATGTGTTGATGAAATATGGAAATTAATCCAACTTGCCGACGTTTGCCTAAGAAGTACCAAAACTTTGTAGAAAAGTTTAAAAATTCAAACTAACTGATACGTTTAAATGGGGATGCACCTGGGCTTGGCTCCCAATGTCAATCTCGGTGGTTCAGCCCAGGTGTCATCCGGTCCCAAAATTTTGTAGATTTTTGGCAATTTTGGCTAAAAATTTGGAATATTAAAAGTCAAAATTAAGTTTTAATTGGTAGAGATCGCTCGTTATTATGTTACTCATCGATTTGAATGAAAACAGCACTAGTAGTTTTGTCAATATATATATATACTTGAAATTATAGCAAAATCTTAATTTTTAAGAAAATTCTTTTATCTAGAGCCCCAATTTTCAGGCCCCGGTACATCTCTGCAAGAAATTAATTTTGCGCTCATGCAGTCTAAAAAATAACCCATGTTACAAAGCTAAAGCAGTGAGGACTACAACAGGGCAGAGACCCTGGAAACTTTTGGCGACGTTATAATTCCACAACTGCAGATGACAACAGGTGACTACATAGCAACAAAGGAGTTATAGGATATGATAGGATAAGATATCCAAAGTTCCGTATGTAGAAACGGTCTGCGGAGAGCAGCATTTTTCGGTTCACAAGGAGAGCCACAATAATGCTGAGCCACTTACAAAAAATATCCAAAGTTCCGCAAAAGCACATACAGTTATCGGAAGCGGCGGTAAGATTTATATAACGTAAACATACCAGAACTAGAGGTCAAAGTAAAGCTTAACTGACCCTTCTGGTAATGTATGTACTTGTGGAAGCAATTTTTGTCGGAATGCAGTTTTTAAGCTAAATTTGCTATTTTCTCCAATTTTTGCAAATTTTAAATAAACAGCGATATTTAGTAAAAACAACCTTCTTTGAGCGATTTTTAGCAAAACACAGCGACGTTCCAGAAAAAAATCTAGCGAAGCCAGAAACTTTTTCGAAATTAGAGTCTCAAAACTTATTTTTGGCCATTTTCTTACTCCTTGTAACCGAATTTCTTACCACTAGTGAGAGTAATTTTTAGTATGTACTCATTGTGGAGAAATTCGCCGAGAGGGGGGTGGTATATATTTCTTTCGTGTCCACCTGGAACGTAACATACATGTAAAACCTCCAGAAAAGGGAGTTCAAATGTTGAGCTTTCGCTCTTCACAGAAAGCTTTCAGTTTAACTGATATTTTCGGATTCACTTCAGTAACTGACCAGGGGCTCCTACATTCGGAATAACAAAAACAAAGCGAAAAAATTATAGGTTGTCCGACTAAAAGTTTTATTTCTGTTACAACCCACGGATAGTCATATAGTCATCAGGACTTTTTTAGAATAATATTAGTTTGAAAATTTTTTGAGCAAGCATTCCCAGTTTCGAACAATTTTTAAAAGGTTGCAGAGTAACCTGAACCATCCACTGAACACCACTAAAGGAACATATGCTTACAATAAAATTTAGGGCATTTAGGTAAGCTTTGCGTACAGCATAACAAAAAAGTATAACAAAAGCGGCACATATAGTAACCTGTGTGCTGAGAAATTAAGTTTGTTTGCTTACTGCAAGAAATGCAAGTAGAGAAGTGAGAAGTAGAGAAGTGATAAGTAGAGAAGTGCAAGCAAGAAATGCAAGTAGAGATCTCGATCAATATGCAGTATATACATGCTGTAGGTTCTAGGATCACAAGTCACAACATAGCAACACAGTATAGCCTATGATTACGTTTCTGGATATAACCAAATAGAACAAGTTTAATCAAAGGCACATATGCGCTGAGATTAGTAGTCGTGGACAAGGGCACCCAGCCAAAATTAGCGAATTTTTTGAAATCACAACATGAAGTCTGTTTTTTCCTAATACTTTACGGAAAACTGTTAAAATTTTAGTGAATATATCAACAAGAGATACCCGCAACTACCCGCGCGGGTAGCCTGCGGGTACCAAAATTTCTATTACCCGCGGGTACCCGCGGGTACCCGTGGGTACCCGCTACCCACTTCCAACTCTGGGATATTCTTTGGTAGAATGGACTACAAGTTAGACCAGTATTCAATACAAATGAAACCTGTAGTTTTGGCTTACAGGTTGACTTTACAGGAAAGTACTCGATATGCTGATAACGCAAAATGATTATATAAGGGAACAGTGATCATAGTTTTTGAAGACTGAAATTTTAGAATTTTTTCAAATTTTCAGTCAACACCCCATGGGTGAATTTTTCGTAACGGCCGCTCCCTGGCGAAAATATTTTGGGAGCGGCCGCCCCTCCCCCATACCTGCCCCCCCTTTTTCAAATAACAGGTCGTTCCAGTAAAACTTACAGGTCTTGTCATGTAAAAACTACAGGTTTGGCATCTGATTTATGGTTGTCAAAAGTCGAACAAAACTATAGGTTTCTTTAGCATTTTCTACAGGAAACTCTTGTAATTTTTACTATTCGTGAAGCTGGTAAAAATACAAAAGTTACTTTTGTGGAAAATATAGGAAGCTCTGCTAGTGACGGACCGCATTTGTAGAAAACTACAGGAACTCCTGGAATTACTACAGGAGTCTTTTTAAGAGTGAACAACCGTAGCGGATAGCAACTGTTTGGTTGGAAAAAGGACAGAACCATTAAAATTATACAAAGACATGAACAAGATTAAGCATAAGAGACACAACTGATTTTAAACAAATCAAGTTATAAGATAAAAAGTGAAAATTAGCTTACTGATAGGTTCTCTTAATCCTATTCCAAATCCACCTACAACATTATCAACGCCCAAGCTTCCCAAAAGGTTCCCCAAATCAAAGGCGGAAGCGAGTTCACAAATTAGCACGATGATGATAATTTTCATTTCCACCTCAGCTATATGACAAACAAAAGTTTGTACTGCAAAGTTATGGCTGCAGGCTCATTTTATAGTAAAAGATTGTACGTGGGTGGGATTGTTTACAACATGGTTAGGAATAATTTTGAAAGTTTTAAAGTGTTTAAAATAGGAATGATATAATCGTTGCGGTGCAAGAAAATCTGGTATTTTCAAGATAAAAATTATTTGAATGGGGCCTAAACTTCCAAACTCTAATAAGCCGAAAAATCCGGTAATTCGGAATTTTCAGATAAGGAAAGTTTTTGTATTTTTAAGACAACTACAAACAAAAACGTTAAACCTGCCCACTCAGGTTGCGTAATCAAATCTTTCAAAACTTTCATGGAAGTGTTTTGAGATTCCATCTTTTCTGAGAAAAATTACATGCACTACTTTTCAGCTCACCCATTAATTTGCATCGGTCACGCAAATGCGCTTCATTAGGTACTTAGCTTAGAATGAACAGGTGTTTATTACAAACTGAGTAAATAAGTCACGTTTATGTTGGAAGTCCATATCCAAAAGCTTGTAATCTATCTTATATATGTAATGTATAATTTTTCAGCCAAGAATATCCAAGACCTATCCAAAATAGTAAACCAACTATATTGTATGACTCTTCCGAAAGCCTAAATCACCGGTCTCAGTCCATTTTCATAAATCCTCAGAAACTTGGCCCGCACGCAATACGTTAACATTTAGCAGGCAGAGTTTCGCAATGGGATCAGTATCGGCCAAGACTCGGACTACAAAAGTGGCTGTCCTTTCCAACAGTACCGAATGCTCAGGATCATGCTCTAACGAATCCTCTTACGCTGGATCTTCTCGGGATCCCAGCCCAGCTCCTTTGCCTCTTTCCTTTGGCATGGAACCAGAGGACATCGCCATCATCAGAAACACTTGGCCAGCCAACTTTCTACAAATCCGGCTGGGCCAGGCAATTCTGGCCAATATTGCTCAAAAAATACCAGAAATGGCAGAAATCCTGGAAATCAATGTAACTGGTGAGCTAAGCGAGGCATATCACAATTCACGCTTTCTAAATCATTGCGATAAATATATGCGATTCCTACAGTCAATCATCGATGCGTTGACCTGTCAGAAGCCTAATATCGACTTTTGCGTTCGGGAAATTCGAAATCTTGGACGGCTACATGCCATGATTGCAACTCATACTGACATCAGTTTCAGCACAGAGAATTGGAGTATTTTTACGAAAGTTACTGTCAACAGAATTATGGAATTCCAAGGAGTGTCTAATGGGATGTTTATCTGTTGTAACCAATCAAAACAATCGCCTCATGTAGTTCGACAGTGCTGGCTGATGTTGATATCTCGCATAGTTCAGGAAATGAAATTGACTTTTTATCGTGAACGATTTGAGCTGAAGAAAAGGGAAAAGGAAAATGAAATTGCTCCACTTTCTACTTTACAGCTAACTCAGTCAGTTCGTCCGAGAAAAGCGTCTGACGGAGATGATGATGATGATGATGAAGAAATAAATGCAGATGAAGAATGAAGAAAAACCCGAATTTCTAATGGCTTTATCATTAAGAGCTAAATTAAAATTTAATGAGTAAAATTTGATTCCATTAAACAATTAAAAGCAGCCAAACCTGAGATGTACTTGTTTTAATTTTTGGAAAGGCCCTAAGCAAGTAATTTCCTAAACTAAAGACGTTTTTCTTTAACAAACTCTAATTATATGAAATAAACAGCACACGATTTACTGTAAAAACACTCAGTGATTGACTTAAATCGTAACAAAAACGAAACAATCAACAGTGAAAGCCGGTTCATGCTCTGACGGAGCAACAGAGAAACAAAGAACCGGGCCATTGAAGAAACGTACCATGTATCCGTTGGTTATTCGCGTGAAGCGTGAAATTGTTGCAAGATTTGTCACTATTATGATCTTAAAGTTGTCACTGAGAAACTTATAAACAATAAAATTGTGTACAACCTTGAAAATTCGAGCACTGGAGAACAGAACGTTAGCAAAGTTTAACTTGGTATCTTTTTAATTTTAAATAATATAATTTGAACAATAATAATAAATAATTTAATCCATTTTAAACAGGTTTCTTTTTTCCGTTTCTCTATTCACAGCACGGCACAAGAAAGCACAAAGCCGGTGACACTCTACTTTTGAACTGTTCCCCCGTTGCTCCATGCGGATCATGAATCGGACTTACATTAGCAATGTCAACTGGGGAAAGCAATAAACAAAAAAGAAATTAGAGAAATGAAAATCAAACGTGGACACCCAAAGTCAGACCAACCTTAATCACGTAACCGGTTTCGATGCTCCACCGGGGGCATCTTCTTCAGACGATTCATCACACGCTGCTGTCGTTCCTGAGGGGTCAGATAGCGGGGGATCCAATTTCGGGAGGGAAGGAAAATTTCAAAGTTCTCTAGGGTTGGGGCTCCAGGGGTCAGACGGGAAAGAACTGGGGGGACCGGAGGACCGAAATTCCCGGGAGGGTCGGTAGGAGGCAGGGAGGCAGGGACTGGGGGGACCGGAGGACCGGAACTGCCGGGAGGGTCGGGACCACTGTTATTGGTTTGCCGCTACTTCCGAAGGAAAAGGGCAAACCCTTATTCTCGTCGTGTTATTGGGTTGTCGCATTTTTTTAAAAAAAAGACAAACCTTTGATATGGCTAAGTTTCTTTATTTATTTATTTATTATTCCGGTCAACATTTGTGTCCCCCCCCTTTTTCTCGAGATTGGCTGGGCCGATCGGGCTGAAATTCTCACCATGGTTGTAGGGTGACCTGAAGTGCTCCCGTTTGTAAGGGCATCCCGATATCTCCCGGATTCCGGGAATGGCGGCTCCCGGAATTTTTAAAAATGGTAAGGGGGGACCAAGGGAAACGTAAAAATTTTTTGTCTCCGATTTCGCTCAAAAGTTGGTCATAGGGTAATTCGACCGCGCTGATTTCGAAACCGAAAACGAATTTTTCGGAAAATTTACGGATTTCGAGATATTCGCCTCGGAAAATATCGGAATTTAAAAATTTTCCCCAAAAGTGGTCGATATGGAGCTCAAATGAAAGAGCTCGTCGAGCTGGACAACTTTCCTTCTTGCGACATTTTCCGGAAATGCGTCTAGCGAAAGTTATAGCCGAAAAACTGAAAATACGGGAATTCACGAAAACCCGGATTTTGGACTTAAAAATTTTTTGTCTCCGATTTTGCTCAAAAGTTGGTCATAGGGTAATTCGACCACGCTGATTTCGAAACTGGAATCGAAATTTCCGGAAAGTTTACGGATTTCGAGATATTGGACCCGGAAAATTCCGGATTTTGGAAAACTTCTCTGAAAGTGGTCGACATGGTACTCAAATGAAAGAGCTCGTCGAGCTTAACAACTTTCCTTCTTGCGACATTTTCCGGAAATGCGTCCAGCGAAAGTTATGGCCGAAAAACCGAAAATCCGGGAATTCCCGGAAAAACCGAATTTCTAAGAATTGTCACAAAAGTAGACTCTATGGTACTCATTCGAAAGCTCTTAGCGAGTAGGAAAAAAGTTGCAATAGCACCAAAGCCTGAAAATGTACCAAAACTGAGTTTTCGCCCTTTAGATAAGAGGAAAATGGCCGCGACAACCCGTTGATGCCGGTAGGATTTATTATTGGGTTGTCGCATTTTTTTAAAAAAAAAGACAACCCTTTGATATGGCTAAGTTTCTTTATTTATTTATTGGGTTGCCGCTTTTTACACAAAAAGGCAACCCTTTCATCTGGGTATGTCCGTTTTTATTATTCATCTCGTGACCACACCTGTCCCCCCCTCTAACTTTTGATAGGGTGGCCCGATTGGGCTGAAATTTTTAGTGGGTGTTGGGGGTGGGGTGAAGTGTTGACTGAAGCGCGGGCAGTCCGATATTTCCCGGATTCCGGGAATGGCGAATCCCGGAATTTTTTAGAATGGTAAGGGGGGACCAAGGGAAACGTAAAAATTTTTTGTCTCCAATTTTGCTTAAAAGTTGGTCATAGGGTAATTCGATAGCGCTGATTTCGAAACTGAAACCGAAATTTCCAGAAAATTCACGGATTTCGAGATATTGGACCCGGAAAATTCCGGATTTTGAAAAGTTTCTCCGAAAGTGGTCGATATGGGGCTCAAATGAAAGAGCTCGTCGAGCTGAACAACTTTCCTTCTTGCGACATTTTCCGGAAATGTGCCTAGCGAAAGTTATGGCCGAAAAACTGAAAATCCGGGAATTCACGAAAATCCGGATTTTGAAAAATTTCTCCGAAAGTGGTCGATATGGGGCTCAAATGAAAGAGCTCGTCGAGCTGAACAACTTTCCTTCTTGCGACATTTCCCGGAAATGTGCCTAGCGAAAGTTATGGCCGAAAAACTGAAAATCCGGGAATTCAAGAAAATCCGGATTTTTAAAAATGTTTTCAAAAGTGGTCGATATGGTACTCAAATGAGAGAGCTCGACGAGTTGAACAACTTTTCTGCTTGCGGCATTTTCGGGAAATGCGTCTAGCGAAAGTCATGACGGAGAAACTGAAAATCCAGGAATTCACCACGAAAATCCGGATTTTTAAAAATTTTTTCAAAGTGGTCGATTTGGTACTCAAATGAAAGAACTCGTCGAGCTGAACAACTTTTCTGCTTGCGGCATTTTCGGGAAATGCGTGTAGCGAAAGTTGCGACCAAAATACTGTTGCATTCTTCTGAAAAAACCCGTGTCCCTAAGGGAAAAAGCAGCGGCAACCCATTCTCGCTACTTCGCTAGTTTATTTATTTATTTATTTATTTATTATTCCGGTCAACATTTGTGTCCCCCCCCTTTTTCTCGAGATTGGCTGGACCGATCGGGCTGAAATTCTCACCATAGTTGTAGGGTGACCTGAAGTGCTCCCGTTTGTAAGGGCATCCCGATATCTCCCGGATTCCGGGAATGGCGAATCCCGGAATTTTAAAAATCGTAAGGGGGGACCAAGGGAAACGTAAAAATTTTTTGTCTCCGATTTTGCTTAAAAGTTGGTCATAGGGTAAGTCGACCACGCTGATTTCGAAACTGAAATCGAAATTTCCGGAAAATTTGCGGATTTCGAGATATTCGACCCGGAAAATTCCGGATTTTGAAAAATTTCTTCAAAAGTGGTCGATATGGTACTCAAATAAAAGAGCTCGCCGAGCTGAACAACTTTCCTTCTTGCGACATTTTCCGGAAATGCATCTAGCGAAAGTTATAGCCGAAAAACTGAAAATCCGGGAATTCACGAAAACCCGGATTTTGGACATAAAAATTTTTTGTCTCGGATTTTGCTTAAAAGTTGGTCATAGGGTAAGTCGATGGCGCTGATTTCGAATCTGAAATTGAAAATCCCGGTAAATTTACGGATTTTGAGATATTCGCCCCGGAAATTTCCGAATTTTGAAAAATTTCTTCAAACGTGATCGATATGGTACTCAAATGAAAGAGCTCATCGAGCTGAACAAATTTCCTTCTTGCGGTATTTTCCGGAAATGCGTCTAGCGAAAGTTATAGGCGAAAAACTGAAAATCCGGGAATTCACGAAAACCCGGATTTTGGACTTAAAAATTTTTTGTCTCAGATTTTGCTTAAAAGTTGGTCATAGGGTAAGTCGGTGGCGCTGATTTCGAATCTGAAATTGAAATTCCCGGAAAATTTACGGATTTCGACATGTTTGGCCCGGAAAATTCCGGATTTTGAAAAATTTTTCCGAAAGTGGTCGATATGGTACTCAAATGAAAGAACTCGTCGAGCTGAGCAACTTTTCTTCTTGCGACATTTTCCGGAAATGCGTCCAGCGAAAATTACAGCCGAAAAACGGAAAATCCGGGAATTCCCGGAAAAACCGGAATTTTAAAAATTGTCTTAAAAGTTGTCTATATGGTACTTATTCGAAAGATCTCAGCGAGTAGGGATAGTAGAAAAGTTGTGATAGAGAAAAAGTCTGAAAATGTTCCAAAACTGAGTTTGAGTCCGAGCCAATATAAGCAGAGGAATAAGAGGAAAATGCGCGACAACCCGTTGATGCCGGTAGGATTTATTATTATTATTATTATTATTCTTCTTGTCCCCCCCTATTAACTCAAGCTAGGCTCAACGCCCGGAGCTGAAATTTGGTGGGTATGTGGGGGTTGGTCCCAAACCTGGCCCATTTCAATTTCATCGCTCTAGACCCACCCAGTCGACCAGGGCAGGGAATTTAATTTTTTAAAATGGTTCTGGTTTAGAGGGGGGTTCTGGTTCTCTGGCAAGGCGATTCTCAAAAATGGTCAAAAACGTTTTCTCTCCGATTTGGTTGAAAAGTTTGTCCTGGGGTAATTCGGGGACGTAGATTCCAAATCTGCAATCGAAGTTTTTCTAGCTTTTGTGAATCTCGAGATATGGCCAAAAGTTACACTGTTGGAGACCGCAAAAGTGAGCACACTGCCCAGAAACGCCTAATATCGGTGTTTTTTGAACTCATTAGTCAAGTTTAGCCCGGTGGATTTGCTAGGACACCCTTTAAAAAGAAGAGTAAAGTAACTTTCAGCAATATTTAGTAGAAAATTTCTTATCCCAACTGCCCTTTTATGGGCAACCATTTTCAGGTGAAGGTGTCAAAAATGGATAAAAACGTTTAATGTCCGATTTGGTTGAAAAGTCGGCCATAGGGTAATTCGGGGACGCAGATTCCAAATCTGCAATCGAAATGTTTCTAGCTCCCGTGGATCTCGAGATATAGCCAAATGCTACGCTGTTGGAGTCCGCAAAAGTGAGCAAATTGTTTAGAAAAGCCTAATATCAGTGCTTTTTTCGAAGCCGGTAGTGAAGTTGAGCTGGTGGATTTGCTATGACTCCCTTTAAGAGGGTGTATCAAGTAACATTTAGCGATATTTAGTGAAAAATTAGTTATCCCAACTGCCCTTTCAAGGGCAACCATTTCTAGAAAAGTTCCTTATCCCAACTACCCTTTCAGAGGCAACCATTTCCCGAAAATCGACGCTACAAAGTTAGCTGCCTAAAGAAAGAAGCGGCGGCAAACCATTCATGCCAGTTTAGCTTGTTGATGTTGTTGTTGTCGACAGAGTCCAAATGGATGCTAGTAAACCTGGACCCGGGGGGTGGGGATTTGTTGTGACGGAGAACGTGCTCCCAGTTGATTCCAAAAGGATGGTCAGAAAATAGTTGACTAATCCACCACTTTTCTTTCTTCTTCCGAGTAGTTTCGTCGTCAGAAAAATCCAATACAGTTACTAATAATTGATCTAATGTATGGGTATGGTTCCTGAAATCACACGAAAGAGGTTTACTAGCATCCATTTTTCGAATGTCACACCTGTGGTTGTTAAACCTGATGGAGAGAGGATTTCCGCTTTCTCCAACATATTGGGAGGGGCACCCCTTAATCTCCGCCAGATATACAGTCCCCTTGCTTGTACAGTCAAAATGGCCCTTCAGACGATATTCCAAGCCAGTTACAGAGCTCCTGATGCTAGTGCCGGTTTTGATAGAGGGGCAGAGAGCACATTTCCGCCTGCCGCATCGAAAGGTTCCACTGGGTCGAAAGGTTCCACCGCATCGAAAGGTTCCCAGTTCTTTCCCGTCTGACCCCTGGAGCCCTAACCCTAGAGAACTTTGAAATTTTCCTTCCCTCCCGAAATTGGATCCCCCGCTATCTGACCCCTCAGGAACGACAGCAGCGTGTGATGAATCGTCTGAAGAAGATGCCCCCGGTGGAGCATCGAAACCGGTTACGTGATTAAGGTTGGTCTGACTTTGGGTGTCCACGTTTGATTTTCATTTCTCTAACTGATATCATCGTATCCTCCGGGATCCGTGGACTTGTGGCTGTTTTGACTGTATCTGTCCTACTAAACAAAAAAGAAATGATAGAGCCCAATTTTGTTGCTTCATAATGAAGATGGACTATTTTTAACCATCTGCTATTCATGAATTACAGCAATCTGACTTTGATATAAAGCTCTCTTCTTTACACCAAGAGTACATAATATAAGAGTGTGCCACTAGGCACACTCTATGTTATCAGAGCAAAAACTATGCTCTGCCCGCTAACGGACCACCCCCCCCCGCGAATTAGGCCCAAGTGACCCAATGCCGCAAATCAGTACCTAGTGGAAACGGCGGTACGCTCACTCGCTCTATAGTGGCACACTCTTATATTACGTACTCTTGTTTACACTAAAGCACACTATTTCTTTTTATTTTCCTGTTTTTGTTCTTGGGCCAGCTTTTTGGCCAAGACGCCCAGGTCCCTTCGTCGGGCGTATTCTTCCTGGGAACCCTGAATAAATTGTTCCAAATTTTCTGTCTCAGCATCTTCATCAAACTGATCCAGCTCCTCTGTCTGTTTCACCACAGGCTTCTGGGCAAAGATCGCCTGATAAACTTTATCCTTAAAAGGATAGTACTTAATCTGAACGCCTTCAAAACCCACATTTTCCAGAATCATCATATAGTCCAGCGGGTCCATGGTGGGTCGGTTGTGAGCGGAAACGTTTTCTCGCAGTCGTTCAAAATGGTCCAGATAGAGGGTGCCCACCAGCTGACCGCGGGGCTGGAGTACTCGAAACAGTTCTTTGGCCACCAGCAAGGGGTCGGTCCAGAAGTGGAAGGAATTGCAGTGGAAGATTTTGTCAAAGTAGCGATCAACGAAGGGCATATGACTGTAGCGACAGGCGTGAATGAAGATCTTCTCCTCCTCCAGTTCCAGACGGAACTTGGATTTGGACAGTTCGGCCTGAAATCAAAGAAAGCCAAACAGAAAGCAGCATTACAGAAAAAAATATATATGTAACAAACATTTGGATCTAGGGAACTATGCGAAACTATACAGTAATGACATAGCGGTATCAACACCGCCATATTGGATTCGCGGTCCTTGAAAGGAAAAACAGTGAATAAGTGAAGAAAGCATATTTCTTGGGGAGCTGGACTGTACCCCCTTCGAGTTGAACCCCCTTTAAAAATCGTGGGTATGCTCCTGGCTGGAACCCTTTCCTCCACGTTGTAGTGCAGTAGTGACTTCAGCTGAAAGCCTTGGCGCTAACTGAAATATGAATGGAACCGATAAAACTAAATAAATAAATCCCGATCAATACTTTTAACACACACAAAATAAAGAAATGGAAAACAAAAAGAGAAACTGGGTATTTTCTGCTCTAAGATTCCTTTCCTACCATTGGTTTAGACTCCTCAATTCCGTAGATGGTTCCACGACCCTCACCGAGTCAGAAAGCACTGCTGAACCAGACGCCACTTCCACATCCAACCTCAAGGACTCGCTCATGGGGCTGAATTTTTAGCAACTTCACAGCACACTTGGCCAAAAAGTCATGCTGGCTATCCAAGGCTCGTTGAATGGCACGAGAGACGGGACCACCGTTAATCGTCGGATATTTCATCTGGCTAACCAACAGATTATAATACCAGGTGCGAAAGCCCATTGCATTATGAGCCGAAGGTCAAAGGCAAGAGATCGGATTGACATTAGTTTATCATCATTCATACTATTAGAAGCTGCAGGCGCTTTTTCTTTTCTTTTTCAATGAGTCACGTACGCACTACAACGTGGAGGGTGGACCAGCCAGGAGCATACCCACATCGCTAGTAAACGAATCTAGTGTAAAATCATTCCCGGGCAAAATATGCTTTTCTACTATCAATGCTTTTCCACACCCGCGAATCAATAGGTTGGTGTTGATACCGCTATGTCATTACTGTATAGTTTCGCATAGTTCCCTAGATCCAAATGTTTGTTACATATATATTTTTCTGTAATGTTGCTTTCTGTTTGGCTTTTGATTTCAGGCCGAACTGTCCAAATCCAAGTTCCGTCTGGAACTGGAGGAGGAGAAGATCTTCATTCACGCCTGTCGCTACAGTCATATGCCCTTCGTTGATCGCTACTTTGACAAAATCTTCCACTGCAATTCCTTCCACTTCTGGACCGACCCCTTGCTGGTGGCCAAAGAACTGTTTCTTCGAGTAATTCCAGCCCCGCGGTCAGCTGGTGGGCACTCCTCTATCTGGACCATTTTGAACGACTGGCAGGAAAACGTTTCCGCTCACAACCGACCCACCATGGACCCGCTGGACTATATGATGATTCTGGAAAATGTGGGTTTTGAAGGCGTTCAGATTAAGTACTATCCTTTTAAGGATAAAGTTTATCAGGCGATCTTTGCCCAGAAGCCTGTGGTGAAACAGACAGAGGAGCTGGATCAGTTTGATGAAGATGTTGACAGAAAATTTGGAACAATTATTCAGGGTTCCAGGAAGAATACGCCCGACTGGCGTCTTGGCCAAAAAAGTCATTCCAAGAACAAAAAACAGGAAAAAATAAAAAAGAAATAGTGTGCTTTAGTGTAAACAAGAGTACGTAATATAAGAGTGTGCCACGCCAGAGCGAGTGAGCTTGTACCGCCGTTTCCACTAGGTACGGGATGGCAGTCATTGGGTCACTTGGGCCTAAATTCGCGGCGGGGGGGTCGTCCGTTAGCGGGCAGAGCATATTTGTGTGCTCTGATAACACAGAGTGTGCCTAGTGGCACACTCTTCTATTATGTACTCTTGGTGTAAAGAAGAGAGCTTTATATCAAAGTCAGATTGCTGTAATTCATGAATAGCGGATGGTTAAAAATAGTCCATCTTCATTATGAAGCAACAAAATTGGGCTCTATCAGTTCTTTTTTGTTTGAGGTAGGACGAGATACAGTCAAGATTGCTACTAGTCCACGGATCCCAGAGGATACGATGACCAACTCAGTTAGAGAAAATGAAAAATCAAACTTTTTTTTTTTTTGTCCGACCAGCCTATTCAGGTAACGCTCCCCGATGCTCCACCAAGAGGACTTCCAACGGGTGATTCATCACACTTCCCCCTCGTTGCCTGAGGGTTTAGATACCGTTTTCCCCAATTTCGGGAGAGAAGGAGGAATTTCCAAGGTCACTAGGATTGGGAGCTCCGAGCGGAAACACCGGGAAGAACTGAGACATTTTCGATGCAGTGGAACAAAAGGAAACAGTGGGAGGTACCGATCCGACAGACTTGTGAGTGCTCTCTGCACTTTTCTATCAAAAACCAGCAAAAGCAAGAGGAGCTCTATAGCTGGCTTGGGACATCGTCTGAAGGGGCCAAAAAGACAAAACAAGCAAAAAATACTGAAAAAATGGCGGGGAATATGGGGTGCCCCTCCCAATATGTTGGAGAAGCGGGAAATCCTTCTCGAGGATTTTTAACAACCACAGAGTGTAAGATTCAAAGAATGGATACTAAATAGGCCTCAAGCCGTGTGATTTCAGGAACCATATCCATATAATAGATCAATTATTAGTAACTGTATTGGATTTTTCTGACGACGAAACTACTCGAGAAGAAGAGAAAAAAATGGTGGAGTAGTCAACAATTTTCTGACCATCCTTTGGGAGCTCAACCGGGAGCACGTTAGTCACATGATGTCCCCACCCCCTGGGTAGAGGTTAAGTAGCATCCATTTGGACTCTGTCGTTTGTAACAACATCAGCAAACTAGAAAAACAAATAAGTGGTTTGCCGCCGCATCTTTCCTTTTAAGGCGGCTAACTTTGTTGCGTCGAATTTCTGTTTCAGACCCTGTAGTTGGGATAAGGAACTTTTCTAGAAATAGTTTGCCCTTGAAAAGGAGCAGTTGGGATAACAATTTTTTCACTAAGAAATATCGCTAAATGTTACTTGATACACCCTCTTAAAGGGAGTCATAGCAAATCCACCAACTCGGCTTTCGAAAAAAGCGCTATTGGGCTTTTCTAAACAATTTGCTCACTTTACGAGATGCTGAAAAATGGCATTTGGCTATATCTCGAGATCCACCGGGGCCGTATTTCTGAGTCTGCGTCCCGAATTTCTTTGTGGCCGACTTTTCAACCAAATCGGATCTTTCCCGATTTTTAGCCATTTTTGACAACTTCACCTGAAAATGGTTGCCCATAAAAAGGCAGTTTAAAGAAGAAATTTTCTACTAAATGTTGCTGAAATTTACTTTACTGTAAGCGGGGGAAAGATTGTCCTAGCAAATCCACCAGAAAAAAAATGACTAATGAGGGGGGGGGTGAGCGGTACGATGCGTTTCTTTTCAGTGTGCTCACTTTTGCGGTCTCCCAACGGTGTAACTTTTGGCCATATCTCGAGATTCACAAGAGCTAGGAAAACTTCGATTACGGATTTGGATAAGACGTCCCAGTAAAAAAACGGGACAAACTTTTCAACCAAACCGAAGAGAAAACGTTTTTGACCATTTTTGAGCCTCACTTTGCCAGAGAAGGCCAGAACCCCCTCTAAACCAGAACCATGTTACAAAATTTTTTCCCCTGCCCTCACCGACTGGTGGGGGGGAGAGCGATGAAATTGAAATGGGCCGGAGTTTGGAAAAAAATTGTACATACCCGCCCAGAGTACCGGCTACGGGCGTTGAGCCTAGCATGAGTTGGTAGGGGGGGACCAAGAGGAAGACAATAATAATAATAATAATAAATCTACCAGTATCCGACGGGTTGTCGCACATTTTCCTGGTATTCCTCTGCCCCTATTGGCTCGAACTCAAACTCGGTTTTGGAACATTTTCAGACTTTTTCTCTATCACAACTTTTCTATATCCCTACTCGCTGAAATAAGCCACCATATAGATTGCTTTAAAGACAATTTTAAAATTCCGGTTTTTCGGGAGTAGTTTTCCATTTTTCGGCTCTTGTCGCTGGACCTATTTGAAAATCTCCGCAAAAAGTTACCAGCTCGACGAGCTCATTTTGGTATCGACTTTCGGAAAAATTTTCAAAATCGAGAATCTCTGTCGAAATCGGGGTCCAATTTCCGTAAAGAATTCACCGCTTCCCCCCCACACTATGACCAACATTTAAGCTTTTTTTTTTTTGAAAAATTTTTAAGTCCAAAATTTTTTTTTTTTTTTTTTCCCGGATTTTCAGTTTTTCGCCTATAACTTTCGCTAGAGGCATTTCCAGAAAAATACCACGAGATGGAAATTTGTTCAGCTCGATGAGCTCTTTTCATTTGAGTACCTTATCGATTTTTTTTGAGGAAATTTTTCAAAAATTCGGGAAATTTCCGGAGCCAATATCTCTTTGTCGGCAAAAAATTTACCGGGATTTTCAATTTCGGAATTCGAGATCAGCGCCATCGACTTACCCTATGACCAACTTTTAAGCAAAATGCGAGACAAAAAATTTTTATGTCAAAAATACAGGTTTTCGTGTTTTTCCAGATTTTCAATTTTTCAGCAATAACTTTCGATAGATGCATTTACGGAAAATGTCGTCACCAGAAGAAAAGTTATTCAGCTCGGCAATACTTTTTATTTGAGTTTTTTATAGACCACTTTGAGAGGAAATTTTTCAAAAATCAGAAATTTTCCAGTCCATTATTTTGTTATCAGAAAATTTTACGGAAATTTCGATTTTTTTTTCGAAATCAGCGTAGTCGACTGAGCCTATGACCAACATTGAAGGAACAGTTTTTAGAAAAAATTTTTGCGTTTCCAGTGGTCCCAACGAGCGATTTTAAAAATTCAAGGATTCACCATTTCCAGCATCCGGGAAGTGTCGGGATGCCCTTACAGACGAGATTTTTTTTTTTTTTCCTACAACTACCTTGAGTATTGTTGTTTTTTCTGTCCGGTTATTCTCGAGAAGAATTTAAGGACACAATTCCGATTTTGACCGGAAATAATAAATAAATAAACAAAAAATGATAAACTAGCTTGGGGGCGATAATAGGTTGCCGCTGCTTTTTCCCTTAAGTTGCCATTGGAATTTTTCAGAAAAATGCTTTAGCCCCACGGTCGCAGCAATCGCTACACGCATTTCCCGAAAATGCCGCAAGCCGTTTTTTTTTTCTGCCTTCGACGAGTTCTTTCATTTGATTGCCAAATCGACCACTTTGAAAAAATTTTTAAAAATAAAAAAAAATTTCGTGAATTCCTGGATTTTCAGTTTCTCCGTCATGACTTTCGCTAGACGCATTTTTTTTCCTTGCCGCAAGCAGAAAAGTTGTTCAACTCGTCGAGCTCTCGTCTTTTGTTTTTTTAATCGACCACTTTTGAAAACATTTTTAAAAATCCGGATTTTCTTCAATTCCCAGAATTCCATTTTTTCGGCCATAATTTTCGATAGGAAAATTTCCGGGAAAATGTCGCAAGAGGGAAAGTTGTTCAGCTCGACGAGCTCTTTTTTTTGAGCCCCATATCGTTCACTTTCG